>JAQGBJ010000351.1:0-45242 GCA_034698345.1 Sphaeridia pumilis | reverse complement strand
GCTTACTACTTAATTACGGCGAGGGGTACCCCCTCAAAAAAGCAGAAATCGTGATTACGTAATACTTGGACGGTCCCTAAGCCTAAAATGTGGTCTTTTCCCGCCGATCAAATTCAAACAGATGTTTTCCAAAGCCAAATTCATTGAGCGATGATAGATGACAGCGGCATTCAGTCAGTCAACCTCTTGAACGTTTGACATGTAATTAGTGCGATTCAATTTATAATCATATTAAATAATAGCAATAGCAATTGGTTAGTTGTCCAGTTTTCTCTTCATTTAAGTTTCCATTCGATATTACCAATGGTAATTTACCATTGTCTTTGTTTTACGTTGAACCGTTTGTTTTCCCCAAGCCATTACAGATTAGCGCTAGAGTCCAGTCCAAAGCTAAACAGTTCCAGCGAATATCTAGTAATCTTAAATGCTTGTTTGAAAAAAACTGGCTAAGAAAATGGATTCGTTCAATCCATGTTACGGTAGCAGTCACCAGTTCCAGCAACGAGCGCCGGCTTCTAACGGGGATTTCAAACATGTGGCTCAAGCCTCTGGAGGTGAGTTCAAAAATCAGTTGGACACTTCAAAGAATTTTTTGTTGCATTATAGCTAATCTGTCTCGATTCACCAGTATGGAGTTCAGCCAACATCCCTCCTACACCATCTCCGTCTGAAGAACCAGCGATTGCAAACAGTATCAGCTCACCGTCCTCCGATGAAGACGATTGGGAACCCGTGATAACTGACTTCACCAACTACAACAACAATCGAAATGACAACTTCGTACCACCATCGTTTTCTATCTTTGAAGAAGAAGAATGGACTCTCGGTGACGGCAACAACCAATACGCTTCTAGCTACGGAGTTCCGTACGGTTCACAAAACAGCGGTGACGAAAATACTGACGAAGGCTTCCTTAGTTTGAGTGAACAAAGCTCAAACTCCAGCCAACACGATTCTGTTAACGAACAAATGCAGTGTCATTTTTACGATGAGGACAGTTACATGGACACCAGCAACGATGATTGTTTTCAGGACAGCTTTGCTGTCCCTGCTGAGATCTCACCACGATTTAAGAAGAAGCCTGGTAAGTCTTTTAGATCTCTGGATCAATTGTTGTTGTATGTATGTAACCAAGTATTTGGAGTTAATTTGCTTTTGGTAATCACGCAGTTAAGAGAGATTGGTGTGGCAATCTCGTCTTCCACGATGACTGGAATGAAGGAGTTCGAACGGCTCCAGGATCGGGTACCAAGTCCAAGTTCGGATCTAACAGTAACAGTGATGGCAAGGAAGTTCATGCTGCTTTCAAGAGACGGTGCAACTAGCGAGTTTGAAGTGTGCCGTAGAGCTGAATGTTTTCGGTTTACCCCTTGAAGCTATCTTTTAAACGTTGTTTATTTGCTAAAAGACAAATTCAGAAAAACCTGACGTCGATACCAAGCCGTTCTTTCTATATCTCTCAGATTACTGATTGATTACACTTTAACTCGTATTCAAAATGAATTAGATTTATTTTGAGAATTCAACCAAAACAGAAGAAGAACTAGTAGAAATCAGGATCAAGCTAACTATCTGCTGATCAACCGATGATGTAGGCTGGGGTACGGCAATATCCACCGCAGCACTTTTGGTTGTTGGGGCAGGAATAATCCTGAGTGCATCGAAGAGATCCACCATTGTTGTTCCAGCCACCTCCGTAACCACCACTGCCGTGTCCGAAGTTGCTGTTTGGTGGGCAGTTTCCGGGCTTGTTTGGCTTTCCACCACCTGAACAACAAAAACAAAGGTTCATCACAATCATGGTTCGCAGCTCTATCAGTTTACAAACAAACATCAAGTGTTCGTCGGCTCGACAAACCTCCCATGAACTGATCAATCGGGTAATAAACACCGGGATCAGTCGGCAGCAACTGCAAGCTGGTCTCAATTTCATCATCGAAAGCTACGATTCCACTACCGATCTTATGCCGAGCTTCGTACTGGCTACTAATGGCCATTTCAAAATCAGCGTCGACGCAAATCCTCGCACAGGCATAGACGCAACATTTACGAAGTCCATGGCAGTCCTCGTCCTGCTCACACTCGTCAAGATGGCAGTTGAGCCTGTACGGCGGTACAGGGGCTGTTGAAGGGCATTTGCCAGGCTTCTGCTCTGAAGTGAAGCCTATAACACGTTGTGGGATAGGAAGTGTAAGTTGACCAAAATGTCCTCCACTTTCTTGAAGTGCATGTGCGAGTATTTACATCGGTGACTGATTTTGATTTCTAAGTCAACTTGGTGGTATCTTACAGGTGTTGCTGCCTTCTTTATGAAAGGCGCTGAAGGAAGTGATCAAGTGCTTCTAGATTATGTCAAATCAAACTTGTACTTACCAGATCCCCAGCCGTTGTTACCACCTTGACTTCCACTTCCACCCCATTGTGGCGGCCTGGGTTTGTACAAGAACCGTTCTTCAGGAGCAGCGCCAGAAAGCGGAGCTTGGTAAACAGCAGGTCTAGTCTTAGAGTCCAGGTCGTACTGGTTCTCAACGCCGGGCTGGACACCAAGATGCTGTCCTTGCGATGGTACTGGTTGAACTTGCGGTCTGAAGCCTCCGGTAGATAATGGCGGAGATCCAGGGTATGTTTGAGGTCTTGGCTGGGATGAGCCACCACCTTGGAGGATTTGACCAGCAGTGATGGTCAGTACTACGGCCAGAACCGCCGTTGCCAACAGTGAACGAGCCATTATAGCTGTTGAAGTAGGAGAGCAGAAGTACGTTTTGGATTTGGAAGCCTGTTGGTTGATCACAGGAAGATTACAAGTTGCTATTTAGAACACAAGTTTCTGAATGGATGAATGGATGCCAGACCTCAGACTTTTATACTCAAAACACATGTAATCTTCGGTCCGACAGAGGTAATTCCCAAGGTTAAATCAACAACAAATTTCGGAAAATTCACAAGTGGACATTCGCGAAATTCGATGCGACCTCTCGTAAGTCTGACGTCAAATGCGCGAATGGTTCGTCGTAAATTTTCGCAGTACGTTGAAAAACATGATTCGATAATCATCAGTCAATATTTACACGCATGAGTTTTTGCACCAGTACATCCATTAACGAAGGATATCGCAGAATACAGATGAATATCTCTTGAAGGAGGCTGAATGACCATGCAAGTGGGCCTTCTTGTAAAACTAAACCTGAGTCAGGCGTGTGTGTACAGTAAATATTCGCTGGGGAAGTTGCATCAAAAGTTATGACGCTTACTTCCTGCTAATTTAAACTTACATGAAGCGTTTTACAAGAATCGGAAATGAAAGAGAAAGCCCCTACGACATGTTCTGAGTTCTGACAACAATTTCCAACTCACATCTGGACAAGATTTGAGTCAGATTGCAAACATTGATTTTGGAATTTACAATTGTGTTCGCAGCAGAGCTTTTTCGGATTGACTCAAGGAATTAGCACGAATTCTGACAAATGACATACAATGGTCGTCATTCGTAGTGAAAAAACCGAGGAATCAGTGACTTCGACTCCTCTTTATTCGCGTACAAATTCAAAGAAGAAAAACTAACTAACCACAGTCTCTCATTTCATCACTCTGCAATTTGGTATATGTTCTATTGGTTTCCTAATTTTTATCGTCTAATTGTTTATATTCACAAAAGTGCACACATTCAACTTTATAAGCAGAAACGCTATCAGATTACGAAGTAAGAAAAGAGGCAATAATAGTAGAATTAGGTACATGGCAATGGCAAACCGGTCTCTTGAAAGATACGTGAGGTTAAAAAATATGATTGTTTTCATGTATCTCTAAAAAGCATTGATAGATATTCAGATACTTGCTGCACTTTCTGCAGGAGGACTTGATTCGGAAGAAACCGCGAAAAGCTACTTCGGCGGTGTCAAGGTGTTCCAACGGTTCCTTCGAGGGCTCTAGATTCTCTGACGGCGAAGGAGGCCTTCTTAGACTGGTTCTTGCGGTGCTCAAACACTTTCTGGATACCATTACGGAACATGGCGAAGTTGAAGTCTATCATACCTGTGAAAAAGTAAATTTATCAGAAACCAACTTCCATAATTTGAGTGGACTGCAAGGTTGTCGAACAAACCTTGCTTTTCAAGAGCGTCATCTCTCAAGATGCAAACGAGGGCCAAAAATCTATTGACTTCTCGCAGATGTAACACTGTGCCGTTGTTTAGTCTGATACTAGCTTGACTATGATGGTCGAATGCAGGTGTTACATCCTCGCCCGATGTCAGCCCATAGATGCAGGAAACATCGATAACCACATCAATCATGTCACAGCATAGCTCATAACTCTGCATATCCACCGGGGATGAATCAGTTGCGATGTAGATTTTACCTGAAACGCACACAACCATCATTAGCTTTGTATTGATTTGAGTCATTCCTCGTCCTGAAAAATATAAGTACTTACTGACGACATCAAACAAGAATGCCTTTTCTATTGACGAGTTTGAAATGAAAATGTTTAGAAGATTTTCTAACGTTGGTAGCTGAGGAATAAGCTTCTGTACTACTTTAGAGAACGCCTCAAATATAGAATGGTCGTAGATAGAGGTTAGGTGGAATGAGAGGTGCACTTGCTCCAAACCTGCAACAGAAATATTCAACAAATGATTCTGCTCCTTTACCTCCTTGGAACTCTATATTCAGCAAATCAATTTGGAACCTACCGGCATCCATCAAGTCATCATTGGCGCGCTGATGTATATCACGTTGTGTTTCCATTTTATAATCTTCCGACAGACCATCAACCTGTTTAAAAGAGTTAGTCATGGTAATAACTGGACTAGCTGTGATTTAGATTTAATTAAGGCAAAATAAACCTTTCACTGACCTTATGAATGAAGACTTCAAAGTTGATGCCCGGATTCACTTTAAAAGCCTTTGTTACTGTCGTATGAAGACGTTCCAAGGCTTCCATGTAATCATCCTAAAACATAGCATTCATTACAAATATTTTCGCATCATAAAACTTTCAATACATGTCAGTAAATTCCTGATCACTTACCTGAGCATCAATCACAAAGATAAGAGCTCCACACCCTCCAAAGATCATATCCGAATCGAAAGCAGGATCGAAGAAATCAATTTGACCAGGGAAATCCCAGATATGGAACTGTACAAACGACGAATTAGCGATATCTTCCTTTACAACCTTATTTGTAGATTCTAAGAAGAGCGTTTCATTCGGGGACATCTTGTGGAAGACAACCTTCTGAATAGAGCTTTTTCCGCTCCTGCAAATCAGTAGCGAAATCAGAATTTGTCATACATTTCGGCTTCAATCTTCTGCTTGACGTTTTCAACTAGATAATTCATAACCTTACCTACGAAGTCCCATTAGCAATATCCTAGGCTTCACTTCAGTTGCGCCCATGACACCGTCGATACTTGGATCACAGTCATATACCGCGTACCCAGAAAAGGACCCAGCAACTCCATTTTCTTCTCTTTCAGCCGTAGTATGGTTTAGGGTCAAACCCACATCGGATTCCTCTCCGGTTTCCGACTGTCGATTAGAATTTTTTAAAATCCCCTTCAGAACTTTCATCTTGAATAATACTGATCTTGAAACAATCAAATTTCCACCAGACCTACCATTGCTGTGGATGCGTTTGAACTTATGGACGACAGGTTGGCGGCCGTATACCCTGAGAGGGTCCGAAATCGTCAGATGATAATTTGAAATCTTGTTTGAAGACTCTAAAACAAACACAAATACCAAAAGATTATTTTTTCAATTCTCACTATCATGGAGATGCATATAATAAGCAGTATCTTCCAAACTCAAAACTCTTCAAGTTGATCTGACAGTACTTTTGTTCAGGTCTATGGTCGCAGTAACTTTCGTCTCGAATCGACTCTTCTCAAATTGGCCTTTCAAGTCCTACAGTTGTTGACAATTTTACATATATACAACCACTGCCCTGATTAAACTGAGTGAGTGAGAGACCAAAGAGATACTGCTTCCTTGAACATATGCATGTAAACGTCTAATTGTCATTAATCTGATAAGACGAAGGAACAGTTAACATTTAACAACCACCGATGAATTGCATTCATGTATCAGCTTACGAGGCAACCTTACAGCCAAAAAAGGTTCGTCCCAAAAGGTCGTGAGACCGGGAGCAACATAACTATAGAAACTAACTGATTCACAGATAACGAGGATGGTTCAAAATGTTATTGTTTACGTTTCAAGGAATGTAAACATTCTGACCTGCAAGAACAAAGCGGAGCAACAGCGCCCTGCTTCGGTAGTCCCAGAATACTTTAACTGTTTGTTATTTACTTGTTCATCCAATCAATATTTAACTGATCTTACTTATTGCCACAATCTGCAATTAAACAATTTCATTTCGATTTGCTGAGACGAAAACAACCCTCCCAGTCTTGTGACGACGATCAATTGCAAAAAGTCGGAAGTCTCTTTTTACGGCTGGTATTGTCGGTAAGGAGATTTAGCTTTTGTAAATTCCCTCGGGCGCATTTCGTCAGAGTTCTTGTGATCACTACAAAAGCACGTGTTAGCTTACGAAACTACAAAACGCTAAAAATCAATCCTGTGACCTTTCAGTTTGGGTTAAATATCAATTTCTACTATATTCAATAATGTTTCTTCGATTCTAGTTGCGAAAACAAGTTGTCCTCTGCTCGTAATGCTGCAATTTGTTCTGGATTTTTGTGGATAAACGAGGTAATTTTAAAGACATATCATCAGAAAATTGTAAACTTTGGCGGCCTATATTCCAGATTATGCGGTGCTGATTATTTTAAATGTCATTTTCAGGTAATTCGGTGAAATCCAGGTGAAGGTGAAGTGCGAGGCCGCAAGGCAGTCTACTCTACTGGAAATTGCTTCGAAGTTTCTTTTTTGAATCGGCGACTCCTTGGAAGCTAAGAGCAGCATGGAAAACAGTCTCAGACCTACCCATAGTATACGTAACAGAACTCTAATTTTAACATCATGGGAAGATGGTGAGTTGAAGTTTATACTGGTTTCAAATTCATACTTCTACGTAAGTAAAAGTCCAGCGATCACGTGAAACGGATTGACTTAATTACAGATAGCTGAGGTTATGAATGCACACACGGATTGTTGACAGTTCCAGATTTGTTGTTGTTTCAAGTGTAATTTTCCGCAGAAGCCCATGCATAAGAAAAATGTAGGAAAGTCAGCAAGCTCTTCGCTCTTCTCCGAAAGTTAAATGCATCTTGATCTTATATCTTATAGCCCAAGCAGAAATTCAGGCTTGTTTGTTGTAACTTGTTTTCTTACCACTCAATTGACAAGTTCTTCTAACTGGTGGAAGGATTACTAGATGATGTTAGATAGTCGGATTAGTGGTATAGAACCATGTAGATGCAGGGAAGTATCGAGGATAATTTTGCTTGTGATTCATGAATGTGATAAGAAAGGGTTAAATGTCAATATTCCTCTGGAGAGGCTCGTGCGTGAGCGAAATGGTAGCTCATGATGATAAAAGCAATGTTAGTTAAGACATGGATACTTTTCCAATGTTTATCTTCCACGTGTTTAACTAATAACATTTGTGATTATTATTTCAGAATTTTTATGAATCCTGAGGCGCATGTGTTAGCATGACCATTGAACCGCTTGACCAGACTATTAAGGAAGACGATAGAATTACCTATCAACAACTTTCGAACTTAACGGCACACGACTACAGTTACTTCTCGCAATTCAGAACCTTACTTTTACGTACCGGAATGGAGCATTTATTGGCTGGAGTGACGGGCGGTGCTGCGTCTACGCTAATCTTACATCCGTTGGACTTGGTCAAAATTAGATTCGCAGTAAATGACGGACTAGCTTCGAGACCCCAGTATAACGGACTATATCACGCATTTCGATCGATCCTGAAAGATGAAGGAGTTAAAGGTCTTTACAGGTACAGTGTTAATGATATTAAAGTGATTATTTGATGAAATCCAAGGTGTACATAATTATCATGTGTTTCTGTAATTACAGAGGTGTCACACCCAATGTTTGGGGAGCTGCAAGTGCTTGGGGGCTGTACTTTTTGTTTTATAACTCTATCAAAGGATGGTGGCAGGCTGGTGATACTACGAGAAACCTGGGACCTGGAAAACACATGTTGATAGCGGCAGAAGCGGGTTGTTTAACACTAGTGCTCACAAACCCTATCTGGGTGGTGAAAACTCGGCTCTGCCTTCAGTATGGTGCTCCCGGAGCGGCTGAAGGTGAGAACCGTTGAATTACCTAATATCACTGGAAACTGACTTCGATCTTGAAAGTAACTTTGAAGTTACAGGTGCTGGAAAATTGGCCGTTACCCATTATCGCGGCATGGCCGATGCGTTGATGAAGACCTGGCAGCATGAAGGAGTTAAGGGTCTTTACCGCGGTTTCGTCCCTGGACTTTTCGGTGTTTCTCATGGAGCTATTCAGTTTATGACTTACGAAGAAATGAAGACGCAGTACAACAATTATAGACATCAACCGATAGACACGAAATTAGTAAGGCTTGCTTCAGATGCATATCGAGTTCATTTTTCTTTGCTGCTAAGAAAACATTCTAATTCGTTTCTTGATTTTCAGGGAACCGCTGAGTACCTCAGCTTTGCAGCAGTATCAAAACTGATCGCAGCCGCCACCACGTATCCCTATCAAGTAGTCCGAGCTCGTTTACAAGATCAACATCGAAGTTACAACGGAGTAATGGATGTCATCCGCCAAACCTGGAGGTATGAAGGATTAGCAGGATTTTACAAGGGACTTCCTCCCTATTTGCTCCACGTTACACCCAACATATGCTTTGTGTTCTTGGTTTACGAAACGTTCACAAATCCTTCAGTTAAATGATCGAGTGCAGCACTTCAGAAGTAGATGTTTCTTGTATATCCGTAAATTTTACTCGTATTTTCTCATCTAAGACTGATAAAAGTTAGCTATAGCCAAAAATATATAACCGATCAAACATTGTGTCAAGCGATAAATGGTAAATGTAAACTGTAGAGAGTGCATTGGAAGTCTATTCAGGCGATTGATTTCGCAGGTACGCTCTCAGAGATCCTGACACTGAGGAATAGAATTGATACCACATGTGTGATCTAGTGTACATAAGAGTGTCTACAAGTACATGTTCGTGTACATAGGAGGAATTTTAGGAGTTGACTATGATTGTAACCTTTTGAAATTGCCCAGTCAATGACTACGTTAATTAGCATTAGTTTGAGTAGGCTATTAATGTCTTTTACTTGCTGTGCTCCCCTGAAGTTTCGTTCTCCAGACCAGGCATACTGTGTAGTGTTTAAGATGTAGTCTCTCAAACTTTTGCTTTCTCTCAAATGTCCGTCACTAAAACTAATAATAAAATTTTAATTGTTTCTCCCCAAGGCATGAACAAATACGAGGATTCTACAAAGGTATGGGGCCCAACCTAATGCGTGTCGTTCCAGCAACAGGAATTACGTTTGTCACATACGAGCACATATCCAGCATGCTCCAGTCGTACCGGCCCTGAGTTCAAGTCCAGAGCAGCAGAAAATGTCTAGTTAAAGCGTGCTATCCAACAAGTTGTCGGAACATCTCTGTTATAGTCAGCCTATTGAACTAGAACCGGATAGTCTTGTCATGTAGGATTTGTTATATGTATTTATGATTCCTTTAATACTCTAGTCACGCTCCAATGCTCAAAATAGTGAAATGACGGCTATATTATGAACGTCGTCGATATCCATGACTGGAGAATGAGTGGAGCTTAGTTGTTTTTTCCTAGTCTTTCCCAAGGCAGGTTTTTGACTGATACGGTGTATTAGGATATGAATGATGCGTTGTGACCGTGATGTGAACCTTGTTGACGTTGTTACGCGTTATCATTTGGAAAACAGCTCGGTTTTTAGTTACGGACTTATGATGACCTTGTTTGTCGAGAAGGAGCCAGGAAAGACTTTTATCACTTTTGAATGTTGACAAATACCATGGATTCTATACACAGAGATATAAGTGATCAGTTTCTGAGTTTATCTTAATAGGTTTATTTAGTGGTAAAGCTATAGAATTTCCATCAGCCAGATTTTTCTCATCCTTATGTAATCTTTGCTAGGAAAGGACTATTAGTCCTGCCACCGGCAGCGGCTCATGTATACAGTAATTGTAGTTGCAGGAACGAATTGCCATGGCAGCACCACCTTCATGTCATAAACTTGTCAGAGATTCTTACCATACCCTCTTTTGTCATTCAAGCAGTTGGACTTTGAGACGCTGTAAAAGTTGATATTATTATATAGCCAGTTAGTATACAAAGGAACAATCTTTTTGCTAGGTTCAGACAAGCCGGTCGTCGTGTAATTACTTTGAACCAAACTAATGCGTAACCATGTCTGGTCATGCAGGCCCAAGTCATTGCCACTTTGCCACCTTTCTTCGCTATATTATTGACTGATAGTGAGAGAGACTGAAAAGGTCTGTCCCACTATGTCTGGTGCCCTCTGAAATTGCGTGTTGCCGGCATGAAATGATCTCGTCGTCGACGTGCCCACACACTCTCTAACTCTCACACATGATTCGCAATCCGTTCATTAAAAGAGGGCCAACAACGGCTTTGTTACGTGGATTGAATATTCGCCAAATAAAATCCTCCTGGTTGCCTCGAAGAGACAATGGACGCTATGATGATGTCATGCTGAAGTCTGGTCGCGGCGGCGATTGGGCATCTCGTCGAACTCAACCGCCCAAGTACATGGTTGGACGCCTGAAGTCATGAAATGATTAGAGAGTCAAAAGACATGTATATGATTGACCATCGTCGACCTATATGGTATCTTATACGGGGTTTGTTGGATCTGCGGTGATAATTATGTGGTGGTGGTGACCGGAATCATCTGTGGATTTGAACACATGTATAAGCTCCTCTATATAGACTATGACATTGGATGAGTGGGGGAGATTTGCGAAATGAATGGGCATTATGCGGATATATATTCGCAATATTCACATATACTTTGATGTACAAATCGGCGCCGACATATCAAAAAACAGGTTATATAAACAGCATGGCAAGATGATTTGGAAGCGTTGTTGGCTCTGATGGAAATGAAAACCTTTCGGCGGACGAGTCTCCTCCTTTTCGCCTTGAAATTACCATTCTGGTTCGGCTATATTACATCGTTGTGGCTGGTATATATACAACAAGCCCAACCTGCCTTTTCGTTGTGGGTCGGTCGTCTGTAGGTTTAGGTAGGTAGTTGTATAGTATCGGTTGAGCTGAGTGAGTTGCGGCTATAAAAACGAGGGTTGTACATGGAAAGGGGAACAAGAAAGAAACAAGGAAAAGAATATGTCCACAAATTGTGCTGTTTGCCATTATGCCATTCTGAGGCAGCCAGGGCCAAATGGCAAAAGCTTCCCATCATCAAGGCACGCACTTACTTACTCAGTTGAGGTCTACAAACATGTCGGTATATAACATGCACAAGCTTTTGGGCCGGCTGACAGCGAGGCAAACAAAAACCCTAAGGCTTCAAGCTTGGGTTGCTTCAAACAAGCTTACTGACTATGAATGACTACTCATACTCAAAGTTCACAGCAGCAGATACATAATCTCCCCAACATTTTCAGATCAACTTGACTCTGTATTTTACTGCCGCAAGAAGCAGAAACAAGAAGCTCTGAAGACGGACATGGGTTTGAGGAAGGGCACAAATGCAAACCTATTTGATTGCATGGGATTTTTGTAGAAGTCGCGGGAATTGGGAACTGGATGGAACAAATTACAGATCAACGCGGTTTCTTAACTCGTCCGAACGTAATGAACCGTGAAGGCATCAAAACATGCACTTCGCTAACCGGAGAACGTTCCAGGTATCAGGTTTCGTAAAGAACAACATGGCGTTCCCTGGATTTTTAGTGATAGCAGCCCAACTATACACAGTGATGAGGCTTGGCGTTAATCGACTGTTGAAAATGGAAGCTTAGAAGATTTGGACTGTCAGGCAGTTAGCAGCTCTAACTGTGTATCACTTGTATTTTTCTTCTAGCGTTCCTTCCTTGTTTCCTAAGCATGGATGGAACTGGAACCTGGTACTCAAGTTCGAAGGGATAATTTTAAACCACTTGAAATCAGCTCAATACTCTAATCAATCAGCTTAGACTTACAAATCCAATTTCAAATCTTAAGCTCATGGAAACTTGAAACGCTGCTCAAGAGTACTGACTGAGTACGCCGGCCCTTCGCCTTGATTCCAAGTTGAACCGCAGCAGCTGAAGTCTCCTCAGTCTTGAATGTGGTCCTGCAAAAACCTTTATTGAAATCCTTCAGTCATCCTGTCATCGCTTCATAATTTCTGCCACCTTGAGGCATTTTGCCACTTCGCAGCCCCTCGTTTAACCAGCTTGCCCGTAATACATACCTGAAGTGAGTTTGAGCCGGTACCACATTATATTCGCGTCGTACAATGCAACAACCACCATCGGCTCCACATACTCAAGTACTGATCACATATATGCAACCTCATGATTTACCTTGAACCAAACTAAAAGATATACCAGGAGCAGGTCTTGCTGGAAGAGATCCAAAAGGTATTCGATGGTATCGCGTTCTTCGTGGTCTCGTCTCTCATGGTATATTCGCCATTGCTTGCTCAAAAAGAAAAGCTACGTTGGTCCCTCACTATTCGGACGACGAGACAACTTACTTATGCACGTGGTGGGTCTATTATTCGCAGCAATATCCATCGAGACCCATCGAGTATAAACGTCGTCGTCCAGCTCAGTATCGACACTCTATGCATGTATGCTTATATACGTGGCTTGCGCGTTGAGGGGTCTTTCAACCATCTCGCCGTTTCGGGCCTCACTTCTGTGGCCTCTACATCCATCCGTATCTAAACTCCCTGCTCACATACCAACAGGAGCCATCGAGTATAAATGTGTAGAAAATTTAAGGAGGCAAACCTTGTTTCGCCAGGGACGAATTCTCTTTGTGTATTATTCTGTCCTCCTCTCCTCCCTCCCTTGATGATCATCTCCCTCTCTCTCTCTCGCCGCGCGCTCCTCTTTTGCCATTTTACTCAATGACTTTGGAGCAGCTCCTATACTCATAGAGCGGAATTTCCGAGAACAAAAGTCGTATAGTGCATACCGGCCAAAGTTCACCCTACATGTTCTTCTCACTCGATGGCCATCCCCCTCAAAGGTAGGTTTTCAAAGGACGAGCTGGCTGCTCAAGGAGAGAATAGAAAAACTCATAGGAAAAACATGTATAGAATTCCGTGAGTTGTATTAACGAAGAACCACCAGGAACGGCATTCAGCCTTCTGAGCCCATATCGAATACACGGAGATCACATCCTCAAAGAGAGCAAGTGAAAAAACTCTGTATTCCACGCAAAGACCGAAGGAATAGTATCTCAGTTCAGCTTCAAAATAATATCCAACATTTTGAATTCAAATTGTGTAACAGTGGACTTGGCCACCAAGCAAGTGAAACAGTTCAAGACAATCCGATTAACAACTTTGTTCTCCATGGAACAGTAATTTTGGAGAGAATCATAGGCCATCGTAAGGGATTTGTGGAGAGACTTCTTGGACAACCTCAGCTCCGTGGACAACATGTCTGAGTGAGGTAAATATAGTTCGAAATTGTGAAAAACACTAGATTTTCGAATCAATTACACCTTATTTATACATTTGACGACTCCTTGGCTTAATCTAATCATTGTTGTTCTGTTCTTTGCAGGAGAAACAACTGTTTGGATCTGCTACACATTAGGCCCTTTTCATAAAGGTGAGCCGCCGTACGAGATCCAGAATTCAAGGAAATTCACTGATTGAGACCGGGCTAAGACCAAGTTGGAGAAGACCAGTTTGGACTTGAAGTTGGTGAAGATCTACAGACGTTTCCAAGTGAAAGGTAAGTTACAAGAATTACTTCACTTTTCCAAGGGTTTAGCAGTAAAGAGTGTAATAATGATTACCTATACGGAAAGTGTTCAACCAGGTGTAGTCTGAAGCTATGGAGACGAGGTGTTCAAAACTGGGAAGCTCAAGAAGCGTTAGATTGACAAGTGTTGAAGTACTAGTACTTCGGAAGACGGAATGAAACTGGGATAAGCTCATAGAAGAAATTGGGTGGTCTTTGGTTCACCATGTTAGTTAAAGTTACTCAGAGTTATATCATCGTGTTCGTAACGTTTTCGTAAGTGTCTATAGAGTACTAGGCTGATTGAGGTTTAGGTTCTTCTCCAGTGATTTTGGTGTTCGAATGAAAGCTATAGGAGGTTTAGTTACTGGATTCGAGGGATTGAAAGTGGAAAATAGTACTTCTTATTAGTTTGCCTCTTGGAAGTTCTTGGAAGTTGACTGAGTTCAACGTATAGTCTGTACGACTCTTGCCCTTTTAATTGTTTCGTTTACCCCTGACCCAGGTCAGCGTGAGGTCTTGGTAAAAGATGGCTCGGTTTATCTGCTAGGATGAAGCTGGCGGAAATTTATATGCCTTCTAGCTTTTGCTTATTCATCATAATCATTTGATAAGACGACACCATGATCAACATCGCTTTGGGATGAAACCAGTGCTTTGGCCATTAGGAGCTATTTTATTTAGTAGATCCGATGAGCTTTAGATTTACAAGACGGCTACATATTAAACAACATCCTGTTTGTGTGTCGTGTTTACCACGGCAAAAAAGCCTGTGTAGAAATATTCAATACCACACACACATTCACACAAATACACTGGGCCCAACACACGGCATATACCTATGTCTGAAGTTCCTCCCGTATGTACAGCATAGGGAACAGAGTGCGAGCTATGGGCATAGCGGAGGGTTGACAAAGATGTGTCTCTTTACGTACATGTGTATGGTCACACTGTAGAGCTGATGAAGGAGTTGGTATTTGAGATGATGAAAGATGTGTCTGTGTCTATTGAAAGGCTGATAAAGGATGAATGAGGATTGGCAATTGCGAATTTGCCTAGGTATTTGAAAAATCCCGGGCATTTTGTTGTGGTCCGAGAGATTGAATGACCGGGCAGTAGTATCATGAGAACACGAGGCCTCAGTCCAAGCTTTTTAGCTGGCTTGAGTTTTCAAAAATGTTTCCTGCTTCAGAAGACATGAGATTCAGTTAGCTGATTGATGATGCTGCACATGTTTTTTGATATCGTTTGATTCAATCCGAAAGACTCGAGTTACGCAGTATAGAAAGTTGGCGTCAAAGGTGTTGTTGGGAACATGAACGCTGTTCAGGAATAATGGAGCAATAACGTAAAAGGCCTTGAAGCTTGCTTAAATGACAAACAAGTAGGAAATGTTGTCGATATTATGGCTGATGAGCAGCAGAACTCGTCTTTTTACCTTGTTTTAATGCGACACTTGCATCCATACGTTTTTATGTACCTGTCGTCAGGGAGCTTTTTGAGTTTAATCCAAGATTATAGTTTCGGCAAGATAACAGCAAAGACAGGCTCCATTTGTTTTGTTGTTGAAGTCTGTTTGGTCATGGAGCCACCTTGCGCCATTTCCATGTAAATAGTCTGACTGACTTGACTGAGGATTTGATGCGTACTCGTGGTAATTGAATTGATAATGGGCGGATTAATTCCGAATCTACTGAAGCTATTTTGGTCCAGTATCTATTGTTGTCAAGAGTTGCTAGGAATGAGACATGTCAGCTTTTCTTGGAAGTGCAGTAGCAGCAGGACCAAGAAGAATCGTTTGTGGAAACGATTTTGATCCAACCTTTGGTTTGCACTTGTGCCTTTGGTTTGCACTTGTGCCAGCAGAATGACCTGAAAGAGGTCCAAAGGTTTCCAAGACCAGTTCAAAGCCTTCCAGCTTGAACAAGAGAGAGAGAGAGAGGTGCCATCGAGTAGTTTTGGAAAGTGAGCTATTTTTGACTTGGAATCAGTCATCATCACAGAATTCAGTCCAAGAAAATCCTGAGGCATTAGCTGCCTACCTAATAAAACTGTTTGAATCTAACCCTTTGGCATGCTTAGCCTATAATTTCGGCTTGGATATAACCTCAAAGAATATGCACGCATCAGCATATTAGTTTAGCTGAACCAGCATAGATGGCTTTGGGAGGTATCGTGTCGTGGTTTTGTCTTGGCAGTTGAGTGCGGCCTTGTTGGCATTCGGACCCTTTCGACATGGTCTTGCTCAGTGAGTTGCAACTCTTCTTTTCAAGGAAAAACCTGAAGCGGATGCCAGGCTTGGATGCACATGCATGCGGAGCATGTTGAAATGGAAGTTATAGCGAGGTACCTAAACGTGTATGTCTGGAAGCCGCCGCATGGATTCATAAGACAGACATGCTGGATATGCTCCAGTCGCTTTTGTGGGTACCTGGAACTTGATGCTATGGAAACCGTCGGTTTGGAGGAGAGAGACTCTCCTTGGGGTTATTATTACTTGTTCTCCAGGCGGTATGTAAGTAGGCAATGTCTGGAATCCGAGTTATATATGGATGGGGTCATAAAAGTTGGCCGTATGTGTATGTGCTAGAACGTTTATGCCTGGAGCTCGTGGAAGAGGGTTAGAAGAAGAGAAAGTCTGGATTTTAGGGAGCCATCGAGTAAAATACATTGAGAGCTCCAGAAGAGGGTCGTCGGCAGGTCATGGATGGATATGGGTTCTCGGTCTTGTTCTGGGAATTCACACAGTTTGGGTTTTTGTTGGAACCAGAGGGGGACGATGATCAACACGTATACCAAGAAAGGAAGATTTTTGGGCTTCACGAGTAGGTCGTCGTAGGTCTGGTTTGCAATTGTGCCGGTTAGGGGAAGGTTGATGAGGAGAAGGCTTTTGGATTCAAGGGTTTGCATTTGTGCCAGGTCGGGAAGTCAATGGGATTGAGGTGATTGAGTCAGAAGAAGGCTTCTTATGGAGGCGTGGTGGTGGATTCTGGAGAATATATGATTATTGATATGATATGATTACACTCGAGGATTTAGGCTAAAAAATGCAGGGACGAAGATTTGGTTCCAAGCTTATAGCAACTGTGCTCCGGCGATAGGGAAAGTATTTTGGCAATTTCGAGATCCATTGACTGAGTGTTTATGGAAAAATATTGGACGCTTTTTGACAAAAAGTATGTGAAAGAGGGATGAAGGAAATTGTGTAGAATGCGGATGTATTTCTGGAGGATTCTTGCTTGGAATGTATTCCAGAGTTCCAGTTTGGCAAAGCCAGAATCGTCTTTGCTTTTAGAATAGATAAGCATACATTTTGCTCTCTTCTTATGCATCTCGTTGACATTTTGTATAGCATATTATGATGGAACTTGATGAACTTGTGAATAAGATGTTCACTTTTTGGGGGGTACACAAACTCTGTGGTAGGATTAAGCTGATGAGAGATGGAGGAAGAAAAGTAGATTTTTTGAGAGGGCTTCTCTCCTGAATGGATCAAGATTACATATGGTGGTGAGTTGATCAAATATTTGGTTTGGCAGAGGATCGCCATGTTTGCGAATATATATAGTACATTTCTTGTTACTTGGTGCTTGGCTCGGCCTACGATGAGTTTTGTACAAACTTTGTACATTTCTGTAATACTTTCTGGCATGGTTCGATTGGATGGAAGAGTGGCGGAATATAGATTTTTTCGCAAGGAGACTACTCTTGGCTCTTGTACAACATTTCCGTAGTTGAGGTATGAGTTGTTGGTGTAGCAATTTATGACATTCGAGAGGTTCTTATTACGTGAGCATGCACAAGTGAGCAAGTTAATGGACTGTTTCTCTAGTTGTTCCTCCTCAAGTTACTTTTTGCACAAGGACTAGTATAGTAATAAAATGGGAAACAATTATGTTCATCCTGATTATTTATGTATGCATAGCAAGTATGTACATTGGGTTAAATAGTAAATAGTTTTGGAACACTTGGTATTCTAAAGGAAGCTAAACGAGATAAGCACGCAGAGAGGCCGTGCAAAGGCTTGTTTGAAAAGAATGAGACGTATGTATAAGTTGATATGCATGCATTACTGTAGTATTGTTAGTACATTGCGAATTTGGTGCGAAAGGGTTTGGGGTGGCAGATTAGCAAGGAGAGGAATAACTTAAGCGTTTAAGAAGTTGATGTAGGCCTTGGTAATTTTTGCGAGAGTTGTTGTTAGATGAGATGACGGTCATGTGGTACACACACACTTGGTTGTATGTACATGACATGTGATTTATGGTTCTATCTAATGGTAGTGTATAGCAAGTTGGCAACAAGTTTCGCAAATGGCAAAATAAGGTCAGCAGCAGTATATAATTATTACGTTGCTTGCTTGCTGTATTCTTGCTGATGATGATGTGTTCATCTAACGTAGTAGATTAAATTGTTGGTTGGGAGGACCAACAAAGTAGTTGTTGATGAGGCCATGGGGACTTTTGTGTCTGCTCGAGTCTGTCTGGCTGATGGTTTGCAATTGTGCCGGTTTTAAAAGAGACCCTTTGCCCTTTTTTGGTGGAAAGGCTGTGTAGAAATAATAATATATAGGCTGGGGAAATGAAAGGTTGATTTGGAATGGCCAGAATGTCGAGCCAATGCTGTGTCATGGAGGTTAGTATTGAGAAGCTGCGCGGCTAAGGCTGGACGTATGAGATTACGAGAATGGCAAGTGGGCTGGGTTGTATTGGGATTTGAGATATGATAGTGAAATGATGGAAATAAAGACAGAGAGAGAGAGAGTATTTTTAAAACAATGGCGGGCTAAAAGTTGTAAAGGTGACAAAGAATTTTTAAAAAAATGTAAAAGACAGTAATTGTTGTAAGTGCAATGATGAAAATGAATTGGGTGCAGAAATGCAAAGGTTGATTAAGATTGCGTGGATGGTAAATTTGCAAGGACTGCAAATTTTGCAGCTGAGGAAAAGTACAAATGGCAAAAATTGCGTGTGTTTGAATACACATTTAATGGCTGGGGCTTGAGCTTTTGGACTGGGTTTTTGAATGATTAGTAGAAATGGACGGACGGACTTGGGCCTGCTACTAAATACGAAGGCGGAAAGTGGGAATGACTAGAGACAATTGGCTAGTTGCGATTGGGTTTGCAATTTATATTAAGACGGTTGACAGAAGGAAGCGTCAGGAGAGTCATGATTCGGGATGACAAGGGACAGGTCGAACTTTGAAACGTGCTAAACGTCAAGACGTTAACCGTTTTATAGTTTTAATTTGGTGGGAGTGATAAAGTTGTTTCTTTCAAGTCTTGAAAGTGTGATAAAAACGACTTGTTTTTCTACGTAAGGTAAGAAGAAACTTTGATTTGTTTTCAAGAGGTTAGTACATAGTAGTTGTTACGAAATGACAAATTTGGCGGGAGGTGATTCAAGGAAAGTTTATGGCTGTAATGCCCGGTTTGATGGAGTCGGTGTAAAAGATTGGAGATGAGATGGGCTGTGAAAAATAGCTTTGTTGTATGAGTTGTGATGTGTTTGTTGTAGATTTTGTAGAAGGATTTGAAGGGCGATAACGGGATACTGGAGATGTTATTTTAATAGTATTACAGGGTAAAGAGGATTTTTGCAAGAAGCTGACAAGTTGAAGTAATAAAACATGAGTGGAAGCGTGTGTTTGGAGGTTGTAAAAAGGCGTCAAGTTTATGAGCGAGTCGGTAATAATATATAAAAATATATAAATGTGAACGTCTCAAACTATGTGTATATATAGTAGAGCTTTTGCAAGTCTTTGCGCTTGGTATCAAGTGAGAAACCGTGCGGTCGGTTGAGTAGTTTGGGAGCGTTGCGGCAGAGGGCGCGAGTGTGCTGGATAAATGTTGCGAATAAAAGAGGGATCTGACTGAATCTCCTGCCTGTTATAGGCTTGCGTTTGGATGAACAAAGGAATAGCGAATATGGATAGAAGATATCTGGGAAGAGGATAGTTTTGCATGGAATTGTAAAGTTGTTTTAAGAAGTTGGAGCTGGATGAAGAATGTGGTTTTGTGCGAAAACTGGTAAACTGGTTCGGCTTCTGCTGGGAGGAAAATTGCGAATATGACAATAAGCGTGATTGTTGTAAAAGTGTATAAGAGTAGGAAAGGTTGAATTCTTTTGGTTATTGGAAGAATTGCAGCTGACATTGTGTGACAGGATGAGGAGATTGAGATTTTTTGGCAACAAGTTGTTGTTATGCGGAGAGATGGGAGATACTGCATATATGTCTGAGAGATTGGCGGTGGAAGCAATTAATGGAAATGGTCCAGAAGTGGTGGTGGCCTTTTAGGGTTTGGTGTGAATATAAATTGCATCAAGTGAGTTAGTTGAGAAGTAGATAGATATAAATATGACCATGTTTGATGTGACTGGTGTTGGAGGATTATGGCAGTGTCGGCTTGTATATTAGTTGATGGATTTGGTTGGCGAAAAAGGAGGAATTCATTTGGGAGACAGTGGGAATCATGGGTTTGATTGTGTTTTTGTACAGGGGACTGGCAGAGTGTATGGCTTTCTGACGGCGGGTTGTGCTATAAAAATCGGTAATCATGTAGTTTATAGTGGTGGCACACGCTGCGAGACAGGTTCATATGGCCGAATATGGGGTGAATCAATGTTGTTTATTGGACAGGGAACAAGAAATGTGGTGTGTAATTCATTAAGATTGGGGAAGAAGGTGTTTGAAGTCGGATGGATTTTAATGTGGAAGAAGGTCTTAAAGGAGAAGAGACTAGAATAAATTGATATTGGGATAAAAACATGGGATTGATGGATCGAAGAAGTGAATATGTGTGTTTGTTGGATTCGCCATTAGTTGCGGTCCATTAGAAAATACAAGTACAAATTGGGTTTTGGAGGAGGACCGATGGTTGGTAATGGTTGTTACGAGGTGAAAATGGCGGGTTGAATGTACAATGTATATATATATTTTGGGATGGATCTTGTACAAGTTGTATTTAGCTAGGATAATTTTAGGTTTGGATATTTTGGCAAAGAATCGAGTGAGGCTCGATTCCATCTACATGTGGCTGATACAAAGGGATAAAAATTTTAGGGTAAAGGAGAGTGTGATTAATGTGATTGTCAGCAATTACACGGCGTTCTTATGTAGTGACTCATAATAGGGCCTTTTATATATACATGTACATGTAACGAGCTCTTGCCAAGTTAAGTCAAGTTAAGTGGATGTAGTTGATGGGTTCAATTAAATGCATAGCTGGGGCTAGGAGCGAAGGAATATGTGAATGATTTTGTCGATCAATAATAATGGCAATTTGTGTAAAACCTGGTTGTTGCGAAGGACTAGAGACTTGTGAGCTGCGACAGTTTATAGACTGTGTATTTATAGGTTATTAAAATGTCTAGTTTTGTTCGATCTAGGTGTAGTAGAAGAAGAAGAAGAGGATAAAATAAATAGTTGGAGTAATTATATATATGTACTTATGTGATGGAAATGACTGTGAATCGGTTGTGTTGTTGAATCATGGCCAATATAATATTTACGGAGAGGAGTTGATGTTGAAAAAGGTTAAAGGTTGTTGTAGTATGTTTTGGTTGAGTGGTTGGAACAGGTGGGAATTTTTATCGGGTTGAATCTGGGAGTGTGAGAGGGTAGGAGGAAATTTTGCAAAAAAAATAGTGTTTTGAATGTGCGTGTTGAAGGTAAAAATTGGGCCGTAAAGAGTTATGAGAGTCTATATGAAACGTTGGAGCGGGATTTTAGATTGGATAAGGTTATGTTGGAAGGGTTAGGTTTTAGAAGAATTGTGTTTTGGCTTTTGTAGGGTTGCCAAAAGTTTGCGTGAGTGGGCTGTGTAAGCAAGCGTTTGATATTGGGAAGGTCTGAGAGGTTTTTTCCTCCTGCTGTTTATAGAGTTGGAATGGATGTTAGATTTTTGCAAAGTGTGTATAATGCAGGCTGGGGAGAGGAGTAAAGTAAAGGGTGATGTAATAATAATAGCAAGTTGAATTTTGCAATGGTTTTGAAGGGAGGAGAGAAAGTGGTTGTTTTATTTTGGTGTATTCGATGTAGAATTGGCAAGGATTTGGAGTTGGGAGAATGTTGGTGAACTTTGGCGGGCGGTATTTCTATATAGCGAATGACGGGATTACTAAATGTATTTATGTATGGTTGTAATTGGCATATTTTTTGAGACTGGGAGGCAGGTTGGCATAAAAATTTATGATACGGATTGAGAAAAAAGTGGTGGTGGCGGCGGCAAAATGCATAAGGCTGAGTGAGTAGGTTGGATTTAGCATGGGATTAATGGTATTTTGCGAGACGGTAGGAGAATTATGATCGAGTTTTTGGTGCATTTGAGGTGCAATTTGATGTTGTTAATGGGTGGGAAATGGACGGCGGTGTTGTGGGGGGTTTATATGATACGGAGGAAGAAATTGGTTTCGTCAGTTTCGTGTGGTTGGAATGGAATAGCCTTGATGCAGTTTTGTTGTATATAAAGCAGCAGAGTGTACATGATTATTATTGGAGGAGGGAAAGTAATAATAATAAAGAATTGCATTGTCGATTTGGTCTGTCTGTCTTTCGAGTGTGGAGGGAGGGCTGTTTAAAAGTCTGGTTGGTTAAAATTGGAGGAAAAGATGTAATATTGTGTCTAATTGCCGGTAAAATGTGAATGTTAATGCGGGAGGGAAATGTGTCCCTTAATGAATGCGTAGTACAGACAGGTGTGTTTGATTGAAGGATTTTGAGAATTGGCTGGGTGGCATGTTGATTATTATAAATTATAAACACACTTGTGTCTGTAATTAAAGGTTTGGGAATGATGATGGACTGGACTACTGAATGAGTGAACAAGTTGGTTTGTTGTGGCGGTGGTTGTTGCGGTTGCTTGGAATGACGGATGGTTTCTGTGAGTTTTGAAATGGATAGTTTTTGGACTTGTGATGATGAATTGGTTCGAGTTGAAAATGTAAATGTTGCGTAATATATATAAAAGTTTTGATTCGGCGGACAGTTGTTGGACATAGTCGGTTTAAGGCGGTGATATAGAGCTTTGGTGTAGAATTTGGGAATAGTGCATGTTACCTGTATGATAATTGGTTCTTGTAGTTTGTGTCTGCCGCCGCCTACCTCCTACAGTCACTCTTCTTGTCCTTGTTTTAATGGACTTGGTTGAGAGGCAGATGGTTCTGAAATTTTAAAGTAATGAAGGAGTTATACGACGACGACACAAAAGACAAGAGCGAGGAGGAGGGCATAATGAATTGTTAATGGAAGTGGTTGCTGCTGGAGTCTTGCATGTTTCTCAAAGGTTTTGCATGGTTTCGTCCGACAGGTTGGTGGTGGACGGAAGGAACAAGGTTTTAAAGTGGGCATGAGCAAAATGGTCAAGTTTTCAGGTTTTTAGAAGGCGATGGTTGAGGGTCAATTGGACGGAGGAAATGGACGAGTGTCGTGAAATGGTGAATTCGTGTCGTGTAGGATTTAATTGGGTATCGACGGCAGTGGCGGAAGGTAGCTAAAAAGCAAATGGTGCTTGTATATAGCAAGTTGCACCTGTATATCGGAAAGGTAATTAAAAAGGTGGTGGTGGGACAGGAGGATCTGGATCTGGTGACAAAAGTTGTTGCTGGTGGTACTGACTGACTGAGTGAACTGATGTTATCGGATTTGCTGATAGGGCGAAAGATGTTGGATTGCATGTTGAAAGGCTTATTCAAGTCTGAAAGGCCTATAGTTGCTGCTATAGTGTGAAAGGTTATGATAAGGGACAGGCGAGAGTGACTGGAAGGTTTTGAGTTGGAGAAAAAATGAAAAGCGGCGCTTCCGTAATAGATAAATGTAATTAGTGTGTGTGTTGTTGAAAGGAATATGAAGAGTCGAGTTGCTGTAGGTCGGGAAGCGGTTTCTGGATATTTTTTCGGGAAAAGTGGAGCAGGCACACAGGTAAAGGGTTAAAAACTTGATGCATAGTTTCTAAGTGGTCTAGGAATGATAAGAGTTTTTGAATATTTTCAAGATAAGTAAAAAGTATTATATGAGAGGCTTTGTGTTATTGCCTCCAGGTAGAAACTATTTATGTATATAATTATGAATATGGCGACTGGTTGATATTATTTGAACGTTTTGAACTTGTAGAGGTTTCGAGAGAAAGCCGGTCAAAGTCAACTGTTGTTGATTGTTGACGAAAGTGTCAAAGGGTTTTGCGTTTATGGAGCAGAAGAAGAGGCGTATAATGGAATGTAATGAGGGAATGGTGGATTGCGTGCGGCACGAGGTAAATTTGGCGTTGAATGGTGAGAGAATAGACGGACATCCAACATATATATGAAGAAGTGAAGATTGGGAGAAAAGGGTTGAAGGACTAAAGTGATGGATAATATAAATAATGGTAAAGCGGATGCATAATTTATGTAAGGAAACCGTAACATGGCCGCCGCCGCCGTATATATATCTGTACATTCTGGGAGTCAGTTTGAGTTAGCCCACCTACGTGAGGTTTGTGTGGTTGTTAGTGTTGCTGGTTGCCCTGTTGCACACAAGTCAGTTGGTTGATTGGTTTGCTCACCTGTTCACGGAACGAGTGTTGGTTGAGCTGGTTGAGCTAGTGTTTTAAGTAAGGGCAAAATTGTCGGTTTGGGCATGAGGAGCAATTGACATGGATATTGCTAATGTAAGCTGCAGAAGCGGTTGTCTTTTAGTGGGAATGGGACAGGAATGGCAAAGTTGTTGATGATGATATAACAAGTAGGCTGACGGTGGAATATTATTCAACACTTTGATTTGTTTAGAGAGAGGAGAAGGGGGAAGGTTGGAGATGGACTTGGAAGTTTTTTTTTTGCAAACTTGATAAACATAAATCAAAGCGAGTTTTATTATATATGGTTGCTAGTTTTGCGAATTGGATAGTTAACTGGGCGGTATGTTAATGGGGTAGGTTTTTGAAAGGTCTTCGTAAAGTTGCATAAGTGAGGAGGGAATGACCACATTAGCTGACACGGGTACGGAAAGGTGAGATTTTAGAATCATGAAGAGAAAGAAATGGCAAAAGATGTGGCTGTATGTAGGCTTTGCGGAATCCGAAAGTAGGAGAGTTGAAAGGGTTAAAGTTGGTGGGATTTTAGTGACGTTATTCGGTAGTTTGTTGATGAAGGATGGCCATGTTTGAAATGGAGCGGAGACAATAAAGGGTTTGAATAGGTTCGTCTTGGACTTGTTACAGTGGATGATGTAATGTATGATGATTCTTTGTGTTGAAGATGACGGAGGGAGTGACAGGGGGATAACGTACAGTATGGGTATTTATGCTTGGAAAAGGTGTAGCTGTTGAAATAAGACAAGTTATAAAAGTAAGTGGGAGGGCGGCTTGTCTGGGAGTGAAAGAGTTGAAGATGGCGAATGTTGGTTTGGATTATGATAATGGAGTATTGCCTACTAAGGGTTTTTTGTGAATATGATTATGTAGCTTGAGTAGCATTGAGAATGTGGTGATAATTAGCGAAATTGATAAGGTGAAATGGGGTGAGATGAGGCGGTGGCGGTAAATTGGCAGATTGGTTAATAATAATTAGCAGCCTGGACAAGTGGTAAAAGGTTCTGGAAGTCAAGTTGAGACGCTTGAAAGTAAGAGCAGTTTAAGTGGAAATATGGCGAACTAATTCGCAAGAATCGAATCTTTGGTTGCAGGTTCAAGGTTGGGTTTCTAACCATGTGTAAGCTGGTAGCTGGTTAGGAAGAGCAATTAAACTATTTTGGGTGTGGATGTGGGATTGAGGAAGCTGGAAATAGATGGTTGAAAAACCTTGCGTATATATAAATATATAATCAAGTTTGATTCTTCTCTAGAAGAAGGAGACAGAAAGACATTGTGTGAAGTGCAATTCATTAAAGCTACTGCTGCTGGTTGGGTAATTGACGAAAAGTTGTTTTATTTATTACATATATTGAGCAGAGGTTGTTGAAGTGGGAATGGAACATGGTCTTGGATGAGCTGGACTTGTTATGGTGGTGAACATGACATTTGGCGAATGCAGAAACTTGCAGAGTGATGATTAGCGGAGGTAGATTAAAGCAAAAAAGACGTGAATTGGTTAAATAATTGATGCTGGAGCGAGAAGTTTTGTAAAGGCTTATTATTATTTGTGGGAATTGTAGATGATGAGAAGCACGTGTGTGTGTGTGTGTGGGTGAGTTTAATAGAAGATTAGTGAGCATGAAGAATATATTTTTTAAGTTTGGCTAGTGTGGCCAACTGCCAACTGGATTTTTGATATAATTTTTGTCATGATGCATTGTGTCTTTGTGATGAGAATTAGTGTTCCATGTTTTTGGTGTCTTGATTAGCTGGGTAAGAAGGAAATGCCGGTAGCTTTTAGGGAGGGTCCTGAGGTGTTATAAATTATTATTGAGTTTATCAAGGTTGATCTGTACTGTGTAAGTTGACTGGTGAGAATTTATTGGAGGTGCTATTTGAGTGGGGTGGGGATTGGTAGTGTGTAGTAGTGCAAGTTCTCATTGAAACCAAGGGAGAATGTACAAGATGCATTTCTAAGCCATCATGAGGAGTAGTGAAATGGCTGGAGGGAGAGAAGAAGAAAAACGGCGGATGTTTAGACAAGATAAGATTTGGATTGAGGGAAAAGGTGTTGAAGATAAGAAGCTTTTTTTTCTGTGGAAAAAAGCGGTGGCATCTAACACGTTCAGTGGCAGACATCCATAGGCTGACTAATTAAGGTTGATGTAGTTGGGATGGATGTTGAGGATTATATAAGTTGGCTGTAGATAAGGATGGGAAATTTTTAAAATGCATATGCAACAAATGTATTGGATGTGGAGGAACGAAGGAGAGCGCATGTTGAAGATGGACTGGAAAAGAAGGGTGAAAAATGAAGAACGCTATTGGCAGTGTTGGGAATAAATATTTATAAAGGTAATTCTGTTATTGTAGGAGGGAGATAAGGAGGTTGGTTAAAAATTAGTCGTAATTAAAAGTAAAATGTTTGTGTAGATAGATGGATGTGGAGTCTGGAGGAATTATACAGCAATCAAAGATGGCGTTTGATAAGAAAGAATTGAGAATGTAATAGATTTGGAATAAGATATTATGCATGTTAGTGTGATGTGATGCAAGGATGGGGAATCGGAATGAATCCATTGTGGAATAAAAAATACATGTGGTTTGATATGACGAGGGTTGGGTTGTTGTTTTTCGGGAAAGAAATGGAAATAAGGTTGTCGGATTTTGAAGGGTTGATTGACAGGTACGGCGAAAAGGTGTATAGTAAGTTGGATGTAAATGTAGAATGTTGAGGGATGATTGCAAATTATTACAGGGATCAGATTTTTAGAGGAACAAGATTCACGTTGTTTATATGGAAACATGGGGCTGCAAAATAGACTATGGTAATAAAAGGAATCGTGGAAGAAGAAAGTACTAGCGAAACGAGTTTAATTGGCACGTTTTTCGGGTAGAGACAGACAGTACAGGACACAGGACGACGACAGTCTATTCTGAAATGCATAGGATGTAGTGATTTAAATTAAAAAAGCATTTGTTATATGGATGGCTAATTATACAAGAGCGGCTATTATTATAAGGACGGGATGATATGAGAACATTGGTGTTTTTTGAGAACAGGTTTTGGCGGCTAAACTTGTTGATTACTGAGTACTGAGAATATAAAAGTGTGTGGACTCAGGGAAGACACAAAAGACGCATATACAGCAAAGGTTGTTGCTGGGGTTACCATTTTAATTGGGTGTTAATGAGGAGTTATGATTTATGGAAAGTGAATGAGGTATTTGTATTTGTGGGATTAATTACAGGTGAATTCGTGTGTGTTTTTAGAATTGGCTTATGTATGGCTGGTGTTGGGCAGTTTGGTTGGTAATTAGGATTCTTTTGCGGTTGCGTCCTTACATGGTTTTTGTGTGGTGGATCTGAGACGGAAAGCGTGATAGACCTTGGCGTATAGCATGTCATGGAATGGAGAATAAAATGATTGAGTGGTGCATTTGAGGAATAATTATTTATTATTATTATTCGCTAAAAGTTTGCTACGAGTAAATTTTGTGTGGCATGTAAGAAGGAAGAAAGAAAGCGCAAGGAAGGGAGCTTTGGTGTTTCTAAAGTTGTTTTATAGTTGATGAAGGACGTGGAACATGGGGAAGGTGGGTTTGAAACCGGTGTAAAGGTCGTATAATAGGCTTTGTGTTAAAAAAAGTACAGGATAATTTTATGAGGAGATTGCATCCAAGTTATCCAACATAACAGGTGTAAGGATATAAAGGTGCAAAAGTTAATGGTAGAAGCGTGAGTCTTGTTATTTTTTTGGGGGAGGTGAGTGTCTGGTTTGATGGGGTTGCTTTTGGCAGTACATGGAATAAAAGCATGTTTATATGTGGTCCGTAGACGACGACGAGATATTTTGATGCATTTTAAATGAAGATAACAATTAGTGTAATGGCTGAATTTAGTAGGTAGTAAGTTGGAGGGGATTGAATTAGATGTTTATAGTTTTGCTGTTAATGCTGATGGGGAATGGTGGTAGGAGAGGAGTTGTTTTGGCTAGTGGCATTTAATGCAATAAGATATGGGCTGAACTGGATGATAGGACGAGACGACAAGATGATTGAAAATGGCCGTAAGGAAGATTGCATTGCTTTGTGGCGGATTCTGATTGATGACTGACTGATTGGGATGAGGCTGATGGTGGGACGATGCGAATAAATTGGTCGTGTGTGGCCACCCGTTTGATGTCCGGCCGGGTTGCTCCTCCTTTTATGGCGGTTGTCGGTCTGGGAAATGGGCGATTATAAGAAGCAAGCAGGAGGGGGAGGGAGGTGAAATTATTGCGTGTTTCTTGTGGGTTCTTGTTTTGAGATTGAACTGGTTTTGTTGGAGTCGGGATGACAGAAACGTGTCCAGGACGTTGCGAAAATTGCATGCATACGGTATGTATTGGAGGAGGGGATTGTGGGGACGGAGTCGGTGAACAAGGGGAGGCTTGGATTGAATTTTGAGTGAGTTTTGTATTTTTGCAAAATTGCAGGATTTCACTTAAGTATAGGGTTGAAGGCTTTAATTGCTCGAGGGTTTTTGTTTGCGTTAGGGGGAGAAGCATGAAAAAGTGGATTCAAGTTTTGAAGATATTAAGTGTGCGTGATGTGTAAATTTTGTGTGTAGTTTTAAAGGTTGTTGGCTGGCTGGCTGGATTGAATATGGATTAGGAATCGGGTAGAATTTTTGATCAAGGTGGTTGAAACGTTTTACGGTTGGCTACTGTTTGTTTGGTGGTGTTGTTTGCTCCAGCCAGGTGCGTGAGGAGGAAGTAAATGGGTGGAATGTCGTAGAGGGAATTAATAGTCTTTTGCGAACTTGGAAAGCGTGGTTGTTTGCGATCAATATAGTTGGATATTGGCTGACGGAATAGTTGCAATAATTGCTAATGAGAGTAAAGGTCGTAAAAGATATAAAAGTTGCAATAAATGTCAGGTCGAGAGGAAAAGTGCACTCGGTAATAGTCTCAAGCAATGTGTCTGATCTGTGAAACGAGTCGGAAGATGATGAAAGAATGAATTTTGTTGAGTTTGGGAGTTTGTAATAATTCTTGGATTATCTTGTAATTTGTGTACGTTTCTACGTAAGCTGTTTTAATTGTAATTGCATTTGAAGAATAATTTCTGGCTGGGATGGGTGTTTGAAAAAGAAGTTGTATATAAGTTGGCAGACTTCCAAGTTGAAGATGTGTGTAGTTGTTAGTTGCTGAATGGGAGGAGATGGCAAAAAAGCTTGTGGGAATGGTCAGGGTCAGTTCCGGAGGAGACTGACTCGGTTGGTTGGGATAATTGTTTGAAATGGGTTATTTGGCTTGGAGGTAGACAGTAGACGGTGGTGCAAATTGAGAAACAAGACCGGTTATAGTCATAATAGGTTGTGTTATGAGATGGATGGGGAATGGACGGACGTGTAAATGTGTGTGGGTAGGATTAGTAGCAGGAGATTTAAGACAAGATTCTCTGACCAAGTCTGAAACAAGGAGATGCTTTGCGAAAGATTAAGATTGAACATATAATCTTGAGATATTTTGTTGAGGGGATAAAGATTATAGAGACGAGGGACGACGAGCGAATTTTACTGTTGTTGCTGCTGGTGTGTGGTTAAATGGGATTGTGTATAAAAAGCAGAGGAGCGTTTGAACGTGTGGGCATGCAAAAAGAAGAGAGGCCATAGGAGGAAGCAAGTTGGAATTAGAGGTTCAAGTTCAGGGATGAAAAACATGTTGCTCCGTAGGGTTTACGGGGATTATTTTGAGATTATTCAAGGGGTGTGTATAGATGGCTATGGGGAATTGATATTATTTTAATGTGTAAAAAATTAGCTTGGTTTGTGCATGGAGGCATTGGAGGATGAGAAATAGAAATTTTGTTTTGAAAGGTAGTGAAATTGAAAATGCAAGGAGAGGAGATTTGGGTAGAGGGAAATATGTGAATAGGCCACGTATTTTTATGTGACATGAAAGGTTGCCTATAATTTTTCTGAGGTTGTAGCAGATATACGGAGAATGCACTAATTCTGTCATCGGATTTTGGCAAGGGTTGTGTTGTTGTGGAGCTGAGTGATTTTTGAAGAAGAGGAAATAAAGAGAAATACGGTCATTGAGATTGAGATTAATAGATGCTGTTAATGGTAATGGAGAATGGAGATTGGAATGAGGATTTGAGTGAGGTCGTGAAGGTGTTGAGTAAAATTTTGGGGAGTTTGGCAGTGTAAACGAGAGGTTTTTACAATTGGCCGTGATTCACTACATACGTTAATTTGTAAAACAAATGGTGTTTAATGCAGGCAGGCAGGTTCTGATTTGATGTTTTGATTTTGAATTGGTAGCAGCTTCCCGGGCCGAGATTGAAGGATAAAATAAAATTGAATTGGTAAACGTTTGTTTTGTGAGCTTTTTATTGGGTGATGGGTTTTGTACTTTTTGCGATAAGAGCTGATTTGAAATGCGTGATGGAAAGCAGGTTATAGAAGCTACACATAGGACGAGGGGGGAACGTGTGGATTGTGACATTACGAGTTGTTGGGGGCTATCACAGGATATCGTATAGAGTATTTGCTGTGAGTTACGATACTGAGGTCTATTTTTGCATTAGAGATTGAGTTGAAGATGGGGAAGGAGAAATGGGCGAAAGAAATGGTATGGTGAATTAATGAAGAAAAAGCGCGGAATTGGACAGGTCTTTTTTTGAATTTGGCGTAGGTTTGTATTGAATGTAAAGTAAGGAACTGCTGGGATTGGATAGGATCGGGATGAGGGAGAATTTGTGGTGGTGGAACGGATGCGGAAAGTATATCACGGATCGTCTGCAAGAAAGAAGAAGACGACCAAGAAACTATTTTCTAGAGCCAATAGCTAAAGGCTAAAGCTACATATAATAGTAGACGGCGGCGGCGAGCTCTAGTGGGACACTGACAGACAGACAGACATACATGGCTTGTTGGTCTGCTGTTTCCAAGTTGGTTGTGGTAGTGGTTGGTTTGGGTTTGTGGAAATGAACAGTGGACGGTAACGGAATTCTTATCAATGTTGCGAAATGGGAAAGTGGATGGGATTTGGAGCTGGGTAATGGTAATGGTAAAATGGCGATCGAGATTTTGATGCCGAGTCAACAAGGATGAGAGGATGAGGGCTAATGTCGAGTCAAGTGGAGTATGGTTTATATAAATGATGATGATTTTGTGGGAAGATAAGGTTATGTTGTTGAAATATATATACGTGTATGTACAGATTTGTTGGCGGGTAATTTGATGCGGGTGAATTTATGTGGAACAGTTAGGTTATTATATATAACCTTTGAACTTTGAGGAAGGAGGCTTAGGGAGTTGAAGATGTGAAATTTAAGTGAAGGAGCAATTATGCCGAGTGTCAAGTCGTTAAACTGGATAACATGAGTTGAATTTTTGGAAAGAGCATGTCATGTAATGTGTAAGCGAGTAGTTGTTGTTGATAAAGTTGTTGCAATAGGGAATCAGGATAATAATACAAGTTGTAAAATTATTTATAGGCGGGTGAAACATGGAGAAGAGATAAGGGAGGGAAGATACGTGTCGTTTTGAAAGATACGGCATAATGTCTTGTGTATGCGTATAAGATTACCTTGTTGTATAGTGTTAGTTGAAATGGGAATAAAAGAGAGTGTAAATTGTTGTTTGATGTTGTTGTTGCAATGTGATTTTGAAATGTCGGTGGAGGGCAGATGTTTTGCAAAAATGACGGGAAGAAGAAATTGTAGTCAAATCTCAAGAATAAATATTCTTATATTACAATGCAGTGGTGGGGAGGAAAGAAGAAGGATTGTATGTAATTTCGCAAGAAGAGAGTATTAAAGGTGAATTGGTAGTTTTGTAGTACTAGTAGTTTACAGCGTATATAGATTTTTTATTGCTAGTTCAGCAAGTACAAAGCAAGTTAGTATTTTGTATTTGAAGAAGGAAGCGGCGGGTTTTTATAATTTGTAGGGTAAAAATTCCAAGTTTCATAATAGCCGTCAAAGGTGCGGAAGTTTGCGTTGAGGTGGATTGACAGGGAATGCGTTGTGGTGTGACAGATGTAAATTCGTTTGGAAGATATCAAGAGTTTTTACTGTATCGGCAAGTATAAGCGTTGAGAATTAAGTAGGAATGAATGAGAAATGGCCAAGTTTTTGTAGGGAGGTAGGTTGTGCGTGTCGGAATAATTATAGTGCGGTGTGTGGAATTTTTGCAAAGGATGGGGTCGGTTTAGATTTCTAGAAGATTAGTCGGTTTGTGTGGGGAGAAAAAGATAGAAAGAGGTCGACGGCGGTCTTGGGGCGTTTCACAGTCAAATGACACGAGGCTATAGAGAGGAGGATGAGAATGTGAAATGTCTTATGTCTTTGTCTTTTTAGCTGGAAAAGTTGAGAGAGTTTGGGAGACTGGACAAAAGGGAGGGGGTTAATTTGTGTGAAAGATTTTGATGTGGAGAGGAAGTGTGTCTGTGACAAAAGGACAGGTGAAGGTATATGATCAAAGGAGTTTGTACTTGACTGGTTAACTGTTATGATTATGAGAATTAATTATGAGTTTGGATCGAGGTGACAACTAATGGGCTTGTTGATTGTATTGTTGTTGGAGTTGTAATAATGTATGGGGAAGAAGAAGAAGAAGAAAGAAGAGACGCGGAAGGAAGGAAGTCGGGGTGAGAAGAAGTAGAGGAGAAAGGAGACATGAAATATATATGGGTTTGATTGAAGAGCGGGAAAAGATGTGAATTTGATTCGGTCGGGTAGATTTTACGTATTACTAAACGACTTGAAAGGGTAGGGGTGGGAGGGGGGAGGAGGAAAGAGATATTATAAAGTTGTAGAAAAGGGTTGCTTGGGCTACAAGTTGAGCATTCCGGAAGGTAATATATGTGGCGTCTAATGAAAATACACGTTGAATTTTAGGAATATAGAAAGTACTTTGAAAGTTTGTGAGACGGAAAGTGGGATGGAGAGACGTTTGTCAGACAAAGCTCGGGAGGTTTGCAAGTTTTGTATTGTTAAAAAGTAGGGTTTATTTGACAGATTATTGAAATCTTTCTCTTGTACGAAATTTGATGCACAATGAAGGATGCATAAGATATAGAATACTGAATACAGATGGATGATGGCGTGACGTGTAATTTTTTGAAATGTGAATATTCATTGGAATTGGTCGGGGGCAGATGTTGGATTATTGCGAGTACATACATTAAATGTATCAATCAATGGGCTGTCAGGACATTGTGTAAAATTTTAAGAAACGCGTTGCGTTTTATATGAAGGCGGTTAATGAAGCTGTAATTAAAGAGACTGAAGTATATACGATGGATGCCCGGTGTTGGAAGTGAGACGTTTGTTTGGGCATTTGGAATTCTGGAGGCTAGGCGGAAATTGTGAATTTTAGCAGACTTGTGTGGAGCGGCTGACTGACTGAATTGGAATGAGGCTGTGGAATATATCAAGTTACTTGGTGGTGATGATGACTGACTAATGTATATAGTAGACAGTGTACAAGGTGTCGAGCTACTACGTACATGTGATGATGATGATGACATTTGGATTGGAGTTCTGGTGAAAATGACTTGAGTGTATTGCGTTGGATTTAATGAAATGAAATCAGGGAATAGGATATGGTGGGGGTAACAATGAATTTGGATTCTTGCGGGGCTGGCGAGGAAGAAAAGAGGCTGGTTGGATGTTCATGTGAGAAGGTCGTATTGGTTTTGAAGTGAAAGTGGATCCCTGGGGGACTCAAGGAAGGGGTTGTTTGGAGGAAGAGGTGACATGTTTGCAAATTTGTTTGATTTGATGTTACGAGGGGGGAGGGGGAGGAGGAGGAAGTAATTGGATGAGTATCGGTCGGTTGGGCGTTTGAAGTGGATTCCCGGTTGTTGTGGTGGTGGCTGGCTGGCTATTTGACGGAGTACATTTTAAGGATTGGCGAAATAATTAAGAAGAGTTGTTTGCGGGGTGGTGGATGGTTTTGCCCTGAGGATTAATTGCAATTGACTATGAATGAGCAGGAGTACAAAGTAAGTTTTGGTGGAGGCTGGAACTTTGGGGCTGAAAGTGAGCCTGGCACTTGAGGAGCATTCGTTTGAAGAAGGAGGTGAGGAGAGGCAAGTGGGTAAAAGTATATAGACTAATTTGAAAGTGTCTGGAACGGAAGTCGGGTTGGTGGAGAAAATGTGTGGGTATTACAAGTTTCAATTTAGTGGAAAAGAGAAAATTTGTTAGTTATGATGAAGGGGACTGGCGGCGGGGAGCTAGTGAGTGGACGGGGGCTCACAGTATGGGTGAAAGCAAATTGGAAATGAGGCGAAGAAGATTGTGTGGTTAGGTTAGGGGTATAAGGGTGGCGGGAGTTTTGTAAAGTGGCCATGTAAGTTTGAGTTTGATTTTTGGACTCTCTCTCTCTCTAGGTCGGTCTCTTTCAAGTTGGTTGAGAGAAAAAGTTGTTGGAGATTGTTTTATATGCAAGTGAAAAGAGGGAATTGAAGAAAGTGAATGTGTACACACGGGGTTTCCGGGCGAGTTATGACTGGGTAATTATTATGTGGAGGTCTGGTATAGGATTAGGATTACTTTTTGGCATGTTTAATATATAGCTTGGAGGGTTTTGGTGGTAGTAGAGCTGAAAATGGCAAGTGTTGCTCTGTAATGGTAGGTAGATTTGTTTGGAAGGAGTATAGAATTTTTTAAACTTAAAATTTCAAGTAGGAGCTGGATGCAAGTTGTGTGTACAACAGTTTGAAGGTTTTTGGCAAAGATTTGCGTGTATAAAGTTATAATTCAAGTTGATACATGTACAAGTCTGGTGGCTAATGTTGTTGAACTTGATTACTTGAATAGAGTAGCTAGACTTTTTGACGAATGTGCCAAGATGAAGAAGAAGGAGCTGGTGGTGGTGGTACTCTTTTTGGCTGGCGATGGACTCTTGTTGAGAATGTGCGGAAAGTAACTGGTTGTTGAGTGGAATTTAATGAGATTTATATTGCAAGTAACTGATATATCTATAATGGTTTGAGGCTTGGACTTTGTGGATGGGTTCAAAAGAAGTAAGTCGAGTAGCTGACTGGCTGGCTGGCTTGGCTGACTACTTGGGATCGAAGAGTTGAGCAGTGTGAATAGTAGTAGTAGTTTTTTAAAAAGACGGTCGGTCGATCCGGTTTGGGCAAAAAGTTGTTTGACTCGAGTCTGCTGGCTATGGTTTGCTGACTGACTGACAGACATGATTTGGACGAAGACTTGAAGAGGATGAGGTGAATATTTTTGCGGTTTAAAAAATTTGGCCAATAATCATGACATGCCGACTGACGAGGAGAAGACGGGCTGGAGCGAGACGTTGTTGAGGAGCCCCTAGTTGAGGTGCAGAGAACGAGTTATTCAAGTCGTTGAGTTTGTTGAATGTTGTGTAGTTGTTAGGAGGGACAAGTTAAAGCTTAATATCCACTTTGGCTATTAAGGATAAAGATGAGGAGAAGAACTGTTGAAGAAGAAGAAGGCGAGATGTTGAATGTTGGCAATGTGTAAAAGATATAGGAGGATGCTTTTGTAGCGTTTGAATGCCGGCACATTGCGTTATTATCGTTGCGGTAGGGATGATGAGATGATGGGATGGAATACAGCGGCCAAGAACGAAACGAGTCGTCAGTTGGCAGACGGCTGGAAAGGGGTGAAGATATGGCTACGGGAGCTCGCATGATAGTAGTCACGTAATAGTACGTAGCGCAAGGGAACTAACGTTATTCTTGGTAGGTTTTTTAGTAGTGGTTGGAGTAGGAGCGCCGCGCTTCTAACGGCCTGAAACACACTTGAGACAATCCGAAATGTTGTTATGTGGAAGGTGGTGAAAGTGGTGATGGAAGCGCTTATTGAGACTTTTCACTGTTTGAAGGCGGTTGTGTACAAGGAGGAAATGCAGGAGCGGTTTGTGTATTGAGGAAATGACATTTGCCTAGGCTAAGGTGTTTAGTGTTTGGTGAAAGTGCATAAGAGGTGGTGTGAGCTGTGCATTGTGAATTGTGTATGTTGAATTTGGCGTTAAAGGCCAAGGATTGGATAAGAGGCTCTGTGGGCTGAAGGTCTGACTGACTGTGAGTGTATCCGGAGCGGCGGCGGCTACGCTCATACTGGAGAAAGCCTGGAAAAGAGCGAGAAAGTACGACAGGGAACAAAGACTCGAGTTGCTCCAGTCGCTGTTGAGGTGTGAGGGAGTACTATAGTAGTTTTGTGGAGGAGCAGCAGCATCATCAAGAACGTTCCATCCATACGTATATATACATTGTCCAGAAAAAAAGTTTAGGAGAAGACATAGAGGACAGTAGTAGTTTTAGTGAATCCTAGTGCTAAAGTTTTAGAATCTTGGTTGAATTTTATAAAATTAGGTTCTAGTCAAAGAGGGGAATACGCTTATATTCTATGGATTAAATCAAGTTGGATAAGTTGAAGCCTGTGAATACTTTTAAAAGTTACAAGAGACGAGAGCTTTCATGAGTACTTTTGATGAATACTTGACTTGTGGCTATTGAAACTTTCAATTTGAAAGAAGAGCTATTAGAAATACTACTACTACTACTCAAGATCTAACAAGATCACAATCAAGAGTATACGAGCTTAATTAGTTAAGTTATAGCCAGTTGTCTTGTTGTTGTTGTCAGTGGAATATATAGAGGAGGAGGCAGGAGGAGACGGACGCACAAAGGAGTTTTTATCAATATTATTATTAATTATTGTTACTCTTCTATGTATACAGTTGCTCAGTTTGCGAATTGTGATATAATTGTTTGATTTTTGCCAAGGACTGAAGAAGCCATAAAAAGTGTTGTTGAGACTAATTGAGGAGGGGGTGGAATTGAACGAGACTTGAATAGACAGAGGAAGAGAGAGAGATATGAGCTCAAAAAATTATTGATCATTTGAGGGTTTAGTGAAAAGTAGGAAATTCAGATATTATGATAATGTGAAGGAGAGATTGTTGGTGAAGGAGACGAGACTATAATACAAGAAGAAATAGTAGTAAAAGTGTGGGGAGCGGCTTGAAGATGGATTACGGTCGAACATGGAATACCTTTTGGATGCATCCGCTCGTGACTGCCTACTATTACTACTATACGGCCAAGGCAGATTTATTCAACCAGGTGACATTTTTAATAATGTGTCAATTAATATTGTAGAGCGCGAGCGCGACGCGCGGTGCGGAAACAGTTGTTGTTGTTGCAAGCAGGAGCAGCTTTCCCATAATGTCATATGCCGTGGTGTTGACTTTGGGAAAGCTATAATATAATGTCGCCAACGTGAGTTGGAGGGGACAAGGGTAATTAGAAGGAAGAAGAAGAAGAAGGGTTTGTCAATAATGTTGTTATTAGGTTGATCATGTATGTATGTTGATGATCAAGATGAGTAGATCAAGTTGAAGGGGCCGATGATTTGGGTTGATAACGAGGTGATTTTTATTGGAGGTGACAGGGAGACGATTCTTGGGTATGATAATTTAGATTAGCCAAAGGAAGGCGGCAGGTGGAGGCTGGCAAGTATGATTGAGAAAGTAGGAGAAGTAGACGAAGAAGAAGAACGAGATGATCAAGTTTTTGGTATAAATTCGCAAAAGATAAGATTGTCTGGTTTGTTGAGGTTGGAGGGGATCGAGACAAGTATAGGCAATAATAATCTTTGATACTTGATAGAGGGTAAAATGGACGGCTTACATGGTGGTGTAAAGGGGTAATTGATATTGGACTTATAGGTGTGTGTTTTTGGCGAGGTTGGAATGAGACTGGAACTTATATGGAGGGAGGGAGATATATGGAGGATGATTGGGGATGAATTAAAAGAGTTACAGGATGATTTGATAATGGAGCAATTTAGATTTGGGCCTTGTAAGGTGTTGTGGCGGGGGAGGATTGTACAAGATGAGATGGACGGAGAGGGCTGGAAAGGTGGCTGGCTGGAGGCTGATGGGTTTTGAAGTTGTTTGATTGACATGAAGTTGCTGTATAGATGTTTTTGAGACGAGATGTGTATGAGAAATATGACGGCGAGGAGGCTTTGTGGATAATTTTGGTAGACAGGCGTCTGGGTGTGTTCTTGTTTAAAATGTGAGTAGTACATAGTTGAGTGTATTTTGTAAAAGGTGAAAGTTTCAATAATGTTGATATTGGGGAAAGAGGAGAAAGAAGGTTGTTATTTAATGAAATTCCTTCATGTGTGTGTCAAATTTAGAATGTTGGTGGTGTGGTGGAAGTAGGTGTAGTTGTAGTTTGTTTTGAGAGTGATGTGCATTTCAAGTCCATGATATGTGCTGGTGTTTGAAGTCGAAGGCAAAACGTTGCTACTGTGCTGACTGAGCGGGTTAGGTTAGACAGTTGATATTTTGTGTAATAGACATGATATGAGATAAAAGATCAAAAGCTTAGACGGGAGAAGAAGAAGAGAAAGAGGGAGATCATAGAAGGTTAATTATGTTTCTGTGGCAATAATGCACATGGAGAGGAGTAATAATATTTTTGGTGGAGGAGAATTGTTATATTTGTTTTTTAATGAAAATGACTATAGAGTGAGTCAAAAGTTGTTGGTTTTGTTGTAAGGAATTGTTATTGTTTGTGCGTGTGTAGACTTTGTATAAGGTTTGGATATAATGTCGAAATTTCGAATGTTAGGAGTTAAGAGAAAAACGGAGAGAGACTTTTTGCAGTTTGTTTCTGTAATTAGGTAAAAGTGAGTAGCCATTTGGGAATGTTGGGTTAGGAGGTGAGGAGGCTGTTGAAGAAACTACTTTAATGACATTGGTTTAAAAAATAGTAATTATACATGCACGACTTACTAATAACATCGCACACACATGGTTTTTGAACACAAGTTTTAAAGATAAGCATCTTTGAGTGGGTTATATAAACTATTATTGTGGGGTTGTTGATGACTGGCGAATACTGGGTATGATGATGACGGAAGGTTGTTGGGGCGAACGTGTGTTGGTTATGAGTGTATTTTGTGAGGATTCGCGTGTGTTTTTGTGTGGAGGTAGAAGGAACAGTTGTTGGTGTTGTGCAAAAGGACCTTGAAGAATGCAGTTTGTGTGTATGTTGTAGTGAAGAATGTGGAGTAAATGTGTTATTCTTGATGGGAGAGTGAAAAGGTAGTAGAATTGCATTAGGGTTTTATAATAGTGGTTTGACGACGTGTATGTATTTTGACACTTGAAAAGTGAGGAGAGAATATACAGTAGTGAGTTGCAATTTTGCAAAAGGTTTGGCGACGAAGGACTTGTCGGTGAATTAAGTAAGCTTGACAGCAGCAAGAGTTGGTAGTACATGTATAGAAAGAGAGGGGATAGAAATTAGCTAAAGTTGTATGTATGTAGCTCTAGAGCGTTGTGTAACATGGAGACTATATTGGTATACTGTGGGCTATAGGAGGGAGAGACATGGAAGAAGAAGAAACTATTATGGTTCATGTAGTATATATAAATGGCAATTTTATGTGGCTTTGGCCAAGGTTTTGTGTTGTTGTGGTTGGATGCATCGGACAAGTTTTTGCAACTTTGGCGGCAGCGGCTGTTGCATGAAATCTATATTTAATGCAAGTGGCAGATGGTATATACGTGGGGAAGCGTGTGCTATTGAATACAGTATAGGATACATAGAATAGTTGATTGGACTTGGCAAGTGTTTTTGTGGAGCTGGATTGTGCAAGTAAGTATGGATAAAATATGAAGGAGGTAAATAAATGGTATCTTTATTGCCAAGGTATTTTGATTGGTGTTTGTGGATGTTTGATAGTTGGAGAGTATAATAGTGTGGTAGGTCGATTGGGGGATAAATGAATGTGTTGGGAGAAAGTGGAGGGTTTCTTATGGTCCTTGTTTGCTTGTTGGGGTACAAGTAAGGTATTATTTTGGTGCCGGTAAATAATGGGAATGAGTAGAAAAATAGGTGGATGGACAGAGTGTTTTTAATGAGAGTATTTATTGATTTTGGGATTATTGAGAGTAATAGAATGTAAGGGAGAAGCTACTGATGAAGACAAGTGGATATGGGTCAAAGGTGGATATTTCTTGTAGGCGAGGAGCCTAGTAGGATTGGATAGGAGAGAAGGTTGCAAGTATGTACCTGGTGCATTGTTTTGAAAGCAGTTTTAGATAAAACATAAAGTCAATATTGCATATATATACAAGGGACAGAAGGTGTAATTAAATGTGGTTTAGGTAGTAGTTTTGGCGGAGACAAGCTAGGAAAGCCGTGGACATTGTCCATTCCATGGAAAGGTGCAGTTTTGTTGTCACTGTTGTGGGAACGGGTGCCGGTGGATGTTTGGGAAGAGGAAGGTAAAAAGAAGGGTTTCGGCGGTTCCAGGAGGAGGGATTGGCTGGGTTGTATAGCATTGAGAAAGTTTGGATTTTTGGGGAAAGCAAAAGCTTGTTGGAAGAGCGGAGCGGGGGAAAGTAGGCAAAGGGTTGAAAGTTGTAAGGAGTTTTGTGTGAGGAAAAGTTGGGGGACACGGACGAAAAAGAGTGGCTTGGGATGTCAGTGGGAGGGTGTTTGATTGACAAGTAATTTTGGAGTTGGTCCCGTGGTATTAATTGAGGGAATCAAGGAGACAGTGCTTGTTGCTGCAATAGAGAATAGCAGAGAAGAGGAGCTGGAAATGGTCATGTAAGGGGTAATCGGCGTTAAATTGTTGTAGCGATTAGTATCGGTCGTTTATACTCCTGTGCCAGATAAAGGTTGCGGGAAGAGGGAGAAGAAAGAAAGGGTTTGGAGAGGTGAATTCCATTAGAAACCATTGAGAGAGTCTTGGTCGGATGTGCCAAGATTGTGAGATTGAGTTTTTAATTTTAGAGCAGTGTGGTATCGAAGAGGAGCTAGAAAAGTGTTTGAAATGGCAATGTAGCATGTGTATAAATAAAATGTTGAGGTTTCGAAGGTCGAAGAGAAGAATGAATGCGGCGGTTGTGTGGATGGAGAGGATGAATGCAATTTTAGTAAAGTAGGTCTTACTTTAGGAGTTGCATAGAAGGAGATGGAACTGAGTGAGTTAATGGTGGTGTGACAGTATAGTTTATATGGCATAGTTACTAAATAGAGGATGGCAGATGCATTTTTGTAATGCTATTATTATTATTGTTGACATTGAGCTATAGTCGGCTTTGAAGTTGATCATTTACAAACGTTGAGGAGGCTAATGACGACAATGAATGTTGGTTTGATTGGCGGCATGGAGAGTCAAGGGAAAAACTTTATTTCTGTGAAGGCCCAAGGTGAAGAGGAAAAGACTAGAAGAGGGAAGCTGAATAATAAAAAATGGCAAATGCGGAATTGAAACGTTGTGTGAAGCTTCACAGAGGTTGATGATGGTTTGAATGAAATCAGCTTTTGCTCTGTTATTATGTATCAAGTTGTTCTGGTAGCGAAAATAATAACAGAGCTTTTTGAGACTGGAGGTGACAGAAAGGGGCAATTAAAGGAGGAGCGTTGTTTATAGTGGATACATAAATATATATAGGGACGAGACAGGTGAGTGAGTTGGTTGACTAGTGAAGATACGTTGATGGTAATGGAGTAAATGTGTATATGTAGGCAAGTATAAATATGCTAAAGTTGAGCATGCGAAAAAGTGTTGAGAGGACGTGGAGGTATAGGGAGACAGGTAGAAAGCAGGTTTGAAGTTTAAATTATAATGGTTGTGTGTGTGTTGGTTGACATGTAATTAAAAGTTATAAAAATGCATGGACAGGTTATTTAATAACTGAAAAAGGTGGTTGGGCTTACGTTGTAGTGAAAAAGGTGTAGGAATGGAGTTGGTAAGTTGGATGGAGGAAATATGGATGAGCTTTGGTGTAGTTGTGGTGGTGTGTGGAGGTTGAAATGTTGAATGGAACACCAGGGAGATTATGATGCAAGATTGCAAACTGTATTGTAATTATGGTTTAGCAAAAAGAGAATGTGCAGTCGGAAGTATTATATAGAGTTGTATGCGCTATTCAAGGTGACCAGGATTTTGTTGGGTGCAGATTGCAGTTCCTCATGCTGTAAAAACTTGTTTTCGCTGGCTGAGAGTCTCAAGACAGGATTTTGAAAAATAGAAAAAGAGAATAAGTCACACGCAGCTCAAGGGTAAAGGTTAAGGGTGCTGATAATTGACTTAAGTGTTATTAAGGGGGGATGAGAAGTGCTAAATGAAAGCTTGTTCCTTTTCTTGTAGGTTGAGGCGGATTGTGACTGGGGTAGGTTAGTTGAGAGGGGAAGTTGATGGAGGTGGTGAGATTGTTGGAATTTGATGGTTGAAATGGTCTAGTGGTTTGGTTGTGTACTATAGTAAAAAGTAATGGGTGCAATTGACTATAAGGGCAGCTGAAGTCCAAGAGAATGAAGATGCTGCGGGAGCAACGGGAGGTGATATGCAAGATTGTGGGAAAATGCAGTTTTTAATGCATGTTGCAAAAATTTTAAGGTTGTGTTGAAGTTGTAAGCTGTAAAAGTATTAAATGATGTTGTGGGTGGTTTGGGGAAATTGGTTGGAGTGGTCAGCGTGAGCAGGAGATTTTTAGCAAATGTTTTTAAAGATGAGAGGGGAGAGGGATGATAGTGAAGTTGCAAAAAATGTTGGGTATTTATGATGTTTCCAGAATTAGAGAAGCTTTATATTTGTAGTATGTTAGGTTTAAAATACCTGAACTGAAGGGGGTGGGCGTTGAAGTGTTGGAATTGTTAGGGTTTAATGATTACTTGATACGTACAGTCAACAGTTGTGACTCAAATAAAGATCATGTTAATTTTTTAGAAACTAGAAAATTGTCTGGTTATTTTTTGAAAGAACAAATATCCGTTATGCTGATAACTGTTACTGTAAAGATGAAAAGATTTTTGGGTTGTTGTAATTTGATAATGTACAAGAGCTATGAAATTTTGATCACATAAGTTTGAGATCAACAGTTGATGAGTCGATGAGATTTGGTGCATTGTGAAAGTGAGTAGGAGGGAAGAAGAGAGTTGGTTTGGTTGCCTTGGAAAAGTTGTGAGAAAATGGTCAGCTGGAATCGAGATGTTTGACAGAAATTCTGATGCATTTTGAAGGTATGAAACTGACTGAGGTTGCAGGATTATGGAACTTTGAAAAACTTATTGTGAAAGCGAATTCAAAGGATGAATATAGCATTTTAAGCGACTGAGAGATGAGCTTATCCCAGGAAAAATGGTTGAAAAATACGCTTGGTTGTTGTAAAAATTGAGGTTTGATAACGATAAAAGCGCTTGGGTTGAACACTGAAAAGGAAGGGTTATTTGGTGAAGAAGAAGATCAGACAAGGCATTTATTGTCATTGATCCAGATAGAATACAGGGTTGAAAGTACTGATTTGCAGCCAGTACTAAAAAACTTGGTATGAATTGTGTCTACGATACGATGAATGTTGTACTCTAATATTATATAACTCGGTATTTTGGCAATGTTTCGTAATGCTTTGTTGGGTTGTGGGTGTGTAATGCATTTCGCCTCTTATGCTATGTGATAGTAGAATTTTGTAGAGCTGAAGTAACGATTTTTGATTTGTAGTAGTAGCAAGTAGTTGGGCTTTTCTAGCGTAGTTAATCGGTGTTGTCAAGTTGATTTCCATGCTTGATTTTTCATGATCCGTTGTGGTTGGCAGTGTAGAAATTTTATTTTGGGCGATTTTGTGTTTGTGAACTTGTTGTAAATTTTCGCTTGTTGAATGTAGAGCTAGAGCGCCAGCGCGGGCGGACGCCGTGGAATGGTTTGTGGCAAATGGGGATGGTGGACGGATTGATGTAAAGGCTCTTTGAACCTTTTTATTATAGGATTGGAGGACGAACTTGGGCGAAAAAATGGAGTTGATTGATGCATGTACAAGATGGAAGAATGCCTGCAAGGGCAGCAAATGTCGTCCAAGTTGTGAACCACAAGTGCCGAATGAAACCGACGACGGAAGTTGTAGTGTCGGGTGGATTTTGGGTCAAAGTGGTAAAGGTATTTGTTGGGTCACTGAAGGTAACGTCTAGTTGGTACTGTCCGTTTAACAATATGAATCAGCGTCTCAGCTCTCTGAAGATGACGTACAAATTTGGCAATTTGTAATGATGATGATGAGCTGATGGCTGATGATATGTTGACGGCTAATAAATTACTGGATTATGATGTTACTGTATTATTGATACGTTAAAGTGATTTGACGGTATTGGACATTGACTTTTTTGTTGTGTACCAGATAGAATACAAGTGTGAGAATAAAAAGCAAGAGAGTTTGCAGCCTCTTGCGAATGTTCATACAAGATATGGACATGTTTTGCGGTGAAAAAATGATCTTCTTCTGGTATTACGGACGAAATTGACTGAAAAAGGTTAAACTAAGGTGATGAAATGGAGTTCGGTTCAGTGTTTCTAATCAAAGCTTTTTATGGTTTTGCAGTCAGTCATGGGAGGAAAAGGAAAACAAGGAGGCAGAGGATCGAGAAATGCACCGCCGCCTCAGATGGACGGCTTCCATCCGGGCAACCTTCCTCCAGTTTTGCAACAACCGGGTGGACTTCCGCAATTGAATCAGCGTGAGTATTGTAGTGAATGGATGGCTGCTCAAAAACTGTATTTTGGAACACTTTTTAAATTGGGTATTTTTGCTTAAAGATGCTGCTAATTCGTGCCCTGAGTGTGAAATGCAATACAATGCGACAAACTTCCGGGACGTTACGGACACTTGCGGCCATCACAAATGCAAGAATTGCATGAGTACCAAGGACAGCTGCCCTCAGTGCGTGGCCCCGAAACGGGCTGCGATGAGTAAGTA
>JAQGBJ010000350.1:0-45322 GCA_034698345.1 Sphaeridia pumilis | reverse complement strand
GCGACCATCGGAGTCGGAGCCATAATGGTCGGAATGACACTCGTCTCCATTATGCTCATGGACCGAGCTGGACGAAGGACCCTCCATCTTTATGGCATTGGCGGAATGTTCATCTTTTCCATTTTCATCACAATCTCCTTCCTCATCAAGGTGACCAAAGTTTGCTTGATGCATTTGCAGGGGTTTTCGCCCCTGTGCGCGGCGCGCGCTTTCTCCCTCTCTCATCTCGTAGCTACGCAAGAGCTCAAAATCTTTTATCTCTTGGCAATAATATTAATAGGTGGACGGTGGCGTCCTAAAGTTTTGCTTGATGGTCTGGAAATGTAATATCAAAAATGATGACGAGGTGATGATGAGACCAAAAGAGTCCCATGAAGACAAATTCCCGAAAAAATTGAATTCTTGGGCCTACACATCAAATCATGGTTTGAGGACCAGTAGCGGCTGCAATTGTATACCAGGACTAAAAACGTTGTTTTTTTTGTGACCCAAACGCTTTTGCCAAGAACCAAAAGTATCTTTTGAAAAGAGAGTTTGCTGGATTCATATGGAAATTGTCGGGGAATTTTATCAAGTTGTCGAAAAGAAGAGAGAGAAAATTGGGAAATGTACAGACAGAATGAAGAGGAGAGCCGCGATGATATAACTCAATATTTTATTGATCACTCTTGAAATACTCGCTTTAATCCTGCATGGCTTATATTTATTCATAAGTTGGCATTAAAGTCTAGAGCGATAGTATAGGAGCAAATCCGGCGACAGATGCTGCCGAAGGATTTATGGAAATTGTAGAAATCCTGTTTAACGAGCTTCCGATGGATACGATGAAGAGATAGAAGAAGCGAGTTGGCAGGCAACCTATTGATACTAATTGGTAACTTTAGACATTAGGCGACAGATGCTAGAGTCTCGAACAAGTTCGATTGTTTCCAAGGATTCCTCTTGAGGCGAGGATAGAACAAAAATAGCGTTTTTTCCAAGAACGAGGTGTCGCGTCAAAGCCTTCTTACCCGTACAAGAAGTATACAAGAATCAAAAAGAAGGAAACGGCATTTTCCTCCAAGAAATCAAAATAACATATGATGACGACCCGGGTAAAATAAATTGGGTTTCTTCACCGAGTCCATCTCGTCCCGGTTCATCAAAGTTAGTAGTAGATGCGTCTTCGACTGTACGAGTGAAGAAGCGAAGCGTGACCGGTCGCTAAAAGGTAGTCGCACAACATACAGTTGTAGGGAGGGAAATTTATTCGCCGAAACCCGGTAAAGGTAGAGAGCAAATGGGCGGGCATTTGTCACCTGTCAGTATATAAGCAAGCGAGGGAAAAGGTGGTGGTGAATTTCCTCTTTTACAATTTCAACTTTCTCGGGTTTTTTAGCCATCTTTTTGTTTGTGCATGCATGTTCTTCGCCTTCTTCTTGTATCGGAATTTTTGCCGCCATGAAAATTTTAGGCCTTATTCAAAATTCAAAGAACAAAGTACACAGCAGAGAAGCAACTTTTTTTCCGCTCAAGACTTTTGAAAGGCAAGTTGAAAAGTTTCCCGTAAAGCTTACCACAGTTTACCATAGGTTTATTCATAGTTTCAAAAGTAGTTTTGAAATAAGCTAAATGTATCATGGTGAGATTTGAGGGACTGAAAGCTAGCTGAAAGGTTGAAAAGTGGCTTCAAAAGAGTTGACATTTTTCTTGATGTATAATTTGTCTCAGTTGCGATCCTCTTTTATTAATTTCTGAATCGCATGAATAAGAAACAAGCTTGTTATTTGCACTTAGTATTAGTCGCTGTAGAAGAGACTGACAGACAAGTTTTTTCGCCAAGGAATTTTTTGCCTATTTCAAGGAAATCCTCGACTGGATATCCTACCTGGCCGTAATATTTACGCTGTGTTTCGTCGTCTTCTTCGCCGTGGGTCCTGGTTCCATCCCATGGCTCATCACCGCCGAACTCTTCTCACAAGGCCCGAGACCTGCTGCCATGTCCTTTGCCGTGCTCACCAACTGGTTTGCTAATTGGTTTGTCGGCAATTTCTTCCCTCAGATGAGTGTAAGAATTTAAACTTGAACCATTGTATATATGTAATAATGTATCTAATAGTATAGGTAATCATGGCCAACTTTCTGTCCTGCAGATGTACCTTACTAGTTATGTATTCCTACCGTTCAGCGTACTTCTGGCCATCTTTTGGATATTTACCTACAAGTTGGTCCCAGAAACCAAGAACAAGACTTTTGAAGAAATTTCCGCCTTGTTCCAAGGTTCTGGAATGGCAAGGTGAGTTGTCGAGTGTGTCTGCAAGTAATGTGCGTTTTCGAGTGGCACCATAGCATCTCTCCAACAGCCCTTTTAGATTCTTGTATAGTTGAGTGAGTGCTCATTTCGACAAACGGGCCGATGCACACCTCACTTGAAAAGATCTATTATAGACGTTAACAATAGAATTGCGTTTTTCACAATGGATATACCTTGAAAACGCTGTGCACTTTTGAATTTCGGTTTGGCACTCGATAATACTGTTGACGCCCTTCCAAGACGATCCAATACCAAAGAAGAAGCTGCCGAGAGCGGCGTGACACAGCGATGTGAGCCATAAATTGGAAAAGTTCCATTTCGAATATATACAACAACGGGTTTCGTTCACCGGGATTTGTGCCTCTGTTCCGGTAGGAGCAAAACTCGCTTTTGTAAATGGCACAAAAATTTTATTATTGGTTTGGCAACATTGTTATATCATTTCTTTTGTGTCACGGTGTGGCGTATATTTTTTGGAATGAGCCGTGAGCTTCGTGTACTGCATTCAGAGCAAGAAATTTCGGGTTTGCAACCTCGACTCTACAAACGAGACACGTTTGACTATAATGACTATATGCTGAGGGAGTCTAGATTTATGCGAAAATATTTTATCATTCCTTTTTGGCATCAAAACAGTCAAGTTGAAGGCTTGGAGTTTGAATAAAAATTCTGTTTTGTAAAATATGATCTGTAATGCTGAATGTATTCTCTGTTGCAGAGCACCATCGGACGACAGTCACATTTATGGGTGAGTGGACACTCTTTTCTAAAAGTCAAAAGATATATAAAATTTCAATTACTGATGATACAAAGGATGCAATTTGGTCTGTGAAAGATGGACCGTTTTCGTTTGAACTGGCAAGCTTTTCTATTGTTTTTTTTCAAAGAAACTTTTGGATCAAGAAAGAGGAGACCAAGAAAAAAAGAGAAACAATTGGGCATATTAGAAAAGTTGCGAATTTTTCGGAAACAAGAACAAGTTCGAGAAATAAACTTATGACCAAAAGCTTGGAGGTTGGCAATGGCGGGTTTTTCACAAGTTGTGTGTGTGTGTGAGACAACATGTGATTCATGGGGGATGACCATATATATTTTTCTCTTTTTTACCATCTGGAAATGAAGTTATATAAAGTTTCCGGGCGGCCCTTCTTGACTTGGCTGCAAGAGTTTCCGATTCATCTTCTTTCTTGTCGAAAGATATGCTGGTCGGGTAGCCCAAAGCTGGGACTCCTGGCTGGCAGAGACTGGGCCAACTTTCACGGATTAGGCTTAAACTTTCACTCGATGCTAGTACTTGCATTAGCAGTGATGGAAGAGGATGAAAGTCGAGTGTAAATTGATTGCAAATTATTCCCCTTGGAACAAGTTGTTCTTTTGGGAGGATGGAAGAAGGAGATATTTATTTTTGAGTGCCAGAAAATATAAGCGAAAGATTCGGAATGCACAGGAACAGGAAGGGACGAAAGGGAATTATAGTTTCTTTTATTATTTTGTTTTGATTTGGTTAATTGCATTTATCGACCTTGTTTGTTTTGTTTAGTCGCCAAAAAGGATATGATTCGAACCGTGAGCCCGAGAAGATTGAAATGGAGAAAACCCATCTGTAGTTGTGTAAGATTTTGGTTTCATTTCTTTTTTCCCCTTTTGGTTTCATGGTGAAGCAAACGCAATTATTATTGGCATCAACGAAGACACTGTAAGGTCACTACTATATACTAATGTCACTAATGAAAAATTCCACCGCTCTTCCAGCATGCTCAACTGCGTCAACCATCTTGGACAAGCTCCACCGCCAGATAGCGCTGCTCCTCTTATGCAAGAAAAGCAACCGCTTGAATCTTGTAAGCGCTATTTTTATGATGATCAACTTTTGCAACAAGAAGAGGAATATGATTATAACCATTTGTGAATGCAATTATTATATAAACCTATTTTAACTCTAGTTATAGTGTATGAGCATGCAGTTTTGATTTTTTTACAGAGCATATTCTAAAGGATATGTTCTTCTTTATCCAGGATAATTTTTAAATAATTACTTTTCCAAGGACTGAGTTTCCTGCCGCATGACTTTTGAACGAATTTTGATAATGCAACTTGTAGAGGCTAAAAGCTTCTTATTGAATAACGAATTTCTTGTGTTTATAATATTTACTGTTATATGCAGAAGCTTGAATACAAAATCAGTAGCTCAAGCTACATTTTGTGTACAATTTTAAAATCAAGTGATTGACAAAGCAGTAAATGAATCTGCTCCTTGACTTGATCATTAATATGGAATGAAGTTTGTGTATTTTCTGTTGGCACGAAGTTCAATTTTGTTTGCATGTAACACGTCTAACAAGGTCTCAAGTGACAATATATACTGGTAAGCGTTTTCCGTTTTGTTAGATTTGATATCATTAAGAGTGCATGTTGTTTGTCAATTGAGTATCGTTGTTTGAGTCAGTATATATAGAGAATCTGTATAGTTTTGGAATCCGTTGTGAAAGTCGTTTGTCGTGTCTGTCAATTTGTGTGTGATCGTTTGTGGTGTTCATGTCATTGTCGTCGTTGTGTTGTAGTTCTTTGTTATGTTTCTCTCTGTGTTTTGTGACCTGTCTGATTTAATTGATCTAATAAAAGTTGATTTGTTGTTACAGCAGCTTCCGGTCGGTCTTCACGAGGAGAAATGAGTCCGCCGGGGAACGTACCGCCACCGCCTGTGCCGTTTTCAATACCACCGTACCCACATAGGTTCCTCGACGACAATGCCGTTTGACATACGTGTTCGGGTAACCCGGAACGTGCTCCACTTCTGGACCCTTACCTTTTGTAAAATTAATCGATCCATTCATCCGCTACGGCGACGACGTCAATGGAGAAGAATAAAGAGCGACAAGACTTTATTTTGAATCTAGTCTATCAAATTTTAAAATAGTTAAGCTTTATCTACATCTATAAATATACGCTATTGTCAGACTATGTCAACTCTCAATAATGCTATAAGTAAAATAGTTTGGACATAGATTACCTTGATTATAATCAACTGTTATTTACAAACAATCCTATCGGTACCTAACAAGATTGGAAGGGATGATTGATATTAAGCTATAAACCACTGCCATTATGTAATTTATAAGGTTGTACAGTAGTATGGTAGTGATATAAAGTCGTTTGTATCAAGTACAATGAAACTGAACTCTGCTCAGCAATACAATTCGGCGAAAATGTCGAAAGTTTTGAGACGTACTATTACCGTTAATTGAGAGAATGTTTCTATATAAGCTAAAAGTTACAAGGACAAAGCTCAGAATCGGATAATTCAATCTTGTATATACCCAACCACAATGTATACTACTGTCGTTAGGAGTCCGGTGAAAGAAAATAATTGTTTCTAATTTTTAAATCTGTCGATAACCCTACTATACACCTTATAACGATGGTGCAATTACATGTGACACATGCGTTGTGAATGCAATACTAAAAACGTTATCCACGATATTAGGTAGAATTTTTCGGTGCAGAAATGCAGCAATCGCATTAATGTGTGTACTACTTAGTTAAGCGAGAAGGTTATTAATGTAAGTTTTTAAAAATTTATTACTTGCGTAATTACTAATGACCAAAGTGTATTTCTCATCTCCTCCACATCTTCTCCAATCAACAATTAAGCGTTCGCTAATAATGGTGTAAAGGGATGATTCTATAAAGGCTAAAAGTTTCTACCATGTTAATGTACAGGCATAAAATATTAGTAATGCACTTTTGAATTAGGGGATAAGTATGGCAGGTTTTGTAAAATTCAAATCTAGAATCTACAAAGCTTCGTCGTTTCAGTTTGTTATAGGATCTAACCACTGGCATTTTGCTGAGAGACTTGGCAAAATTCTGGCCTATTGCATGGATAACGTGTATTACGGTTTTGCTGAGGATAGTAATTTGATTTTGCGGTTCGTTAAGTTAATTTTGATTCAATTTTGTTGGTGAAAGTATCGGATATAAGAAAGTCGACAAAAGAGCCGCCCGAACGTGAACGAGCGAAAGCAGAGAAAACACGGCCCAAGGATATCTTGCACTAGATATGCTTGGATCGATATCCTTTGACTGAGCGGATCACGTGAGGCGGGAGCGGCTCCGGCTTTGAAATGTGTTGGGTGGAAATCACATGTGCGCCGGTTTGTTTATATAATTTTGTGATGGTTTTAATGTTTTGAAAAATTGATCGTATTTAATGTGGAGTTTTGGTTCATTGGCAATTGTTGATTATAAAACTTGATTTTTTACGGTTTTGTATTGTTTGCTATTGAATAGCGAAATTGTTTCAAAGTTTTTGTGTAAACCAGTTTTTAAGGAGGTAAGAGAAATTGTTGATTGATGAAGATTTACTGTATACTTCTGCCAAAATATAGATTTTGTATCCGATAGAAGGTTCCTAGGCTATACAATTTGATCACTCAATAATGCGATTCTCGGTTTCCTGTTCGGAATGTCATTAGTTAAGTCATTTAAGTGAAGGCGCCAAGAATGGAGGTTGTTTGTACCAGAATGATAGACTTCGAAAGTTGTAGATTGGAGATTAGCGAGGGGTTCCAAGTTGTATAAATGAGATTATGAAAGTCTCTGATTATGAGAAAGTTGAGGATCTTAAGACGATAAGAATGCACTGAAACTTTTGTGAAAATTCACTTTAATGCAATAAATATGAGAGACGGAGCATCTTGAAGATGAAAATTAAAATTCAAGTCTACTGATTTCAATCAAGATTGGGGAATGAAAAACATAGAATTGAAAGGTTCATTATCATGACTAAGTTACGTTTATTTCTTCACAGACCTTCAGAATGAGTCGACTGGGACTATCTGGGATCAAGCTGATAACTTTCGACGTAACGGGAACATTGATAAAATTTCGTCAGCCGGTACATCAGACCTATGCAGAATTTGCCGAAAAATCGTCTATCAAGATTGATGAAGCCGCAGTCAAAACAGCATTCAAGAAGCACTGGAAGTCTATGAATGAAGCGGATCCACATTTTGGAAACAATTGGCAGCGGTGGTGGACTACTTTGGTTGTTAAGGTTCTGCAGGTTAGTTCCCACAAATCAAGATTTTGACCATCAAGAAGCAAGATAATGATCATATTTTCATAATTTCGTGTTCTTTAGACCGCCAACCCTGAAGTAACTACAGAGCGGGGTCAGACTATAGCTACCAATCTCATACAACATTTTACTGCACCGGAGCAGTGGGTAGTCGCACCCGGCACTGATGACCTGATGATGAACTTGAGGGCTGACCGTGAAACAATGAAGAATCAGTGGAACAAGACTGGAAAGTTTCAGACGATAAAATCTTTCATCGATGCAGGGACAATGCTTAATTTGCCGTTTGTTAGACTAGGAGTCATTTCAAATTTCGACCCGAGACTACACGCTATTCTAAAGGGTTTAAATCTCGACAAATACTTCGATCTCAAAGTTCTATCGCATGAAGTCAGGAGTAGCAAACCCGAAGGCCAAATCTTTTGGGCAGCGCAGTATAAATGTGAGCAATTGTTTCGAGAGTTTGATGAAAACACTGATTGTGGTCCAGATGACATTTTACACATTGGTAATTCTTATGTTAACGATTATTTTGGAGCTACGCGGGCAGGAATGCATTCGTTCCTAGTTTTAACACCTGAGGAAGAGTTGGAAGAAATACCAGAATCAGTTAGGAATAACCCAAAAAAGAAAATTACTGTCTTCAGAGATTTATTTGAACTTGACAAGTTTTTTCAAGACAATCTGGAGGAAATCACAGTAGGTTAGTACCACTTTAGTGTTAATGTAGAGTATTCTAGTCTGACTTCTCGTGCAATAAACGACGCCAGCCAGTGATTCCAACAAACCTGCACTAGCAATATGTCTTTTGATTGTTGCCGTTCAGGTTCTAATTCGAGAGCCATTTCAGATTTTGTAGGGAATGCTTGCTCTCAAGCAAATTCTCCAAAGGAAGAACCCGTCAGCCTCCAGTGGAAGGAAGCACAAATCACAAGATGATTTACTTACCCGACTGAACTCTTCGGACAAGATGATTTCTTGAGAGTCTGCATGCCTTCCTCTCATCATGTTTTCATGTTTATTTTTAATTACAGCCCACGCCATGATCAATGTTCATGATTCGTGTCCGTAGACTATTACAGTATGTCTTTTGCTATTTCTAATTGTATGAATTCATTGCTGCAGTTCCAAAAGTTCATCTTGTTTTAGTTTCCTTCCTTACAGATTCCTAGATTTTTTGCTACTTCAAAATAGTGTTCGAACCTCATCCGGCGATTTCGACAGCGTTCCACAGTGTTGTTTCCGAAATCAAAAACGCTATTAATCATCCGTTGCACGGCATTCAACAGCATCCATTTTTAATCACCCCGAAGCATGGCTTTTGACAAAACGCAGATCTTTGTGTTAATTTGCAAAACCCTAAGGGAAAAATTCACGATATCTTTTTCCTTATACGATTTCATGCAATGCAGCTGTAAAGGCTTTTAGAACTCGACTCGAACATATTTTGGCACTTGAGACAAAGTATATCGAAGAGGAACAAAATCATGACTAACATGTGGTTTTGTAATGTTATTTGTATCTAAAGATCCTCTCAGTCAGCCAGTCAAGTTTGGCCAAGAAAAGTCTTGGGCTTGATTCAATTTACTTGTGTCACGGTCCCCACGGACCAATAAAAATCTTTCAAAAATACTTAGGTACTCGAAACTCTCATTCGAAGCTAAAGTTTCAGCCAACCACCAACGCACCCTCGGCCCGTAAATCTCCACCCTGTTTCTCTTCTCAGTTAATTTCCCCAAGAAGAACATGTGATTCAAGTGGCTCTTTTACGGAACACGGACGAGGAAGCCGTTTTGTTTCTTCGTATTTCTTTGTTTATGATATCAGTAAGCTTGTATAACTTTCGTCGTCTCGTTAAATTTAGGTTTTGAGATTGCCTGCTCTCCTCGTCTGTTAACCATCGAGAGGATATGAAATGGTGATGACGACTCAGTATTAGACGAGGTATTTTCCATTTAAATTGTTTCAACATCCCTTGTAAATCAAGTGCGGTAGGCCACACAATTAGCCAGGAAATTTTTTAAAGGTCCTCAGCTGTATCAGAAGAACGCCGAGTCCAAATGGAAGTTCCACCAGAACCTGGCGCTGCTGACGATACACTCCACACTCGGCTAATACTAATAGCAAGGCGACATAATTCAATTAGGTTCATATCACCAACATTGAAGAAGAAACATGTGCGGTCTTTGAAGTGCCGTAGTTTCAGATTTCGCAAATTCGCCAACTGCTCCAGCCTCAGCCAGCATCCACTGAAGACACCCACAAAGTATCTGTTTTCCATTTGCCCAATTACAGCTTGCTAACGGCGGCTTGAGTGCATTTTGCGGCATATTGTTTCAATAATGTTTATAGCAGGACTAATGAGCAAGTGCAAAATTTTACACGTTTTAATGGCGTCGTTTTGGCTTTAAGACAACATTTTTACTTGAGACAAATAAACATCTGATCTGTAAAAATTATTCCCAGCTTTTGGGTGAAGCTACAAGGGAGCTTCAAGGCTCTTGTCAAATGAATATACCCGATTGTTCTCGTCCGAAGGGAAATTAAGGGAAGATTTAAAGGCAATAAAATGGTTTGAGGGCCTCGAACAAGCCACAATCATTACTGTATGACACCCAAACGAAGAAGAGCAACTTTTCCCGGTAATTATTCTACTGTTCGAATGAGATTTTAAATTTTAAGGGATGTTTCGCGTTGGCGACTGGCGACTTGTCGCCTCATTTGGAAACAAGTTAAGAAGCCATTCGTCATTTCGGGGGTGGCCCACTTGTCACCAAGTCGTCGGTCACAGCAGGGAGGTGAAACGGATCCGGTTTCGGTCTCCCGGTTTCCAACTTTTATGTATTTTTTCCCTATGGCTCTTGTGGTGAACAAATCACAACAATTTCATCAAATCTTGGTGCACATAGTTTACCTTCATTTTTCTTTACAGTTGGAGCTAAACCATTTATATATTCTTTTAAACAATTTACGGCAATTACGGAGTCATTTTTGCCAAATTTCTGTGTGGTCCATGTTCAAGCCAAATTGAAACATAATTGACCCTCCTCATGTCAAAATGGACATGATGTTTGTTTGACGGCCCAGTGACTGATTACCAGGATTTTTGGTCCTCAAATAATGACAGTTTGAAAAAGGACCAAGTTCCTGTCCATTTCTTACAAGTTTCATCGGTTCATCAGCACAAACGCGTGTCCAAACTAAAAGGACCACGACTGTCTTCAATTAAAACACAATCTCCGGCTGTCTGCCTTTGTAATTAGAAATCAATCTCCAAAACGGCCAGTAAATGAAGCAAAGCTACAGAAGCAGAAGCTCGGTCGAACGCAGTAGAAATGGATTCATTCAAAAATATCACAAGCGTGAAAACAACATTTAACCTTGTTCAAGTGACTTCAAAACTACAATTCTCAGTCTTGTACAATACGCTTCGTTAGGGAAATTATTGACATTATTGTCAACATACGTTTCAAGTACAGAATGCAGCAGAGTCTGGGTACTCGGCTTCTCAGATATGCCAGGAATCCATTCAAAAGCCTTTCTTGTGGATTCGGGTGGAAAAGTGTGGAATTCTGGAAAATAAATGTCTTTTCTAATGAGAGCTAATGAGAGCTTCCGGGCTGGAATAGGATAAGGATTCCATGAGCCCATGCGAGAATACACGTTTCAGTAGCCATTAAGCCCATGACCCTTGGTGCCTTCTTAGCAGGTCGTAGAAAATGTCATATGATTTTTCTGGACCTCCAACTTCCTTCCAAATCAATCAGATGAACTTTCCAAGCCACAGCCAGAATTTTGCACAAATAACTTTGTCGAAAAAATATACATCCCAGTATCCCAGGAACAAAATTTTGGCAAACGCTATCAAACCCTATAGGATTTCGAATCTTGATAAAATAATCTAATTTTGTAATTCAATCTGTCAAATTAGCAAAAGTGTAAAAATTCTTCATCCCATTGCAAATCCAAATAATATCCATGTACTCTTCTCATTCACGACAATTTCCCACATCAGGTTACTTCATTTCCACCCACTCAACTACCCATCTCACCACCACCACACGTAAACGAATATCAAATCTAAACAGCAAATTCCCACATTTCTCAAACGCGGGACAAAATTGAAAGTGACGTGAAGAGTATATAGCAATAGCAATAGCTGAAACGTTGTTGAAAGGACACGTAGATTTTAGAGCTGTAAATAGCTGCTTAAACTAAAAGGAGGAGATTCCTATAAAGCCAACCCCATAAGAAAACATTATGTCGTCGAGTCGTCTTATTCTCCCGGTTTCAAAGTGGGAAATATAATTAGGAAGGATGGCGTTCAGCCCACATTCGCTCTTTTGGCCTAGCCCCATCCGGACCTGTCACACCACAGCTAGAAATAATACAGTTTCTTTTTCTATTTTTTCGTAACGTTCCAAAACTTGTATTTGACTGTGAAACCTTGTAAAAGGACATCGTCGTCGTCGTCAGTTTTGTTGTGAAAGTCCTTGTGGGATTAGTATATACGTTTATTAGTTGTAGACTGCCGCTCAGGATAATCTAATAATATAATTAGTGTGTGTTCACATTCAACATGACGAAGACATACTAATCAAATTTGCTCTTGCGGCTACCAAAAGTCTGATCCACTGATTAACCTTGTAAAAAGTGAGTTAGGTTTTATTTTATAAAAAGAAAGTTCGAGGAGTCAACTTGAACTTTGCAGTGATTGGGATGGATTGCGAACTTTTTTGCGAAAATGGTTACATGTCTCCTCATGGAGGGACGGCTATTGAGAAAAGTCCCTATACGAGATTCAGCGTCAATTCAATCCTCGATTTTTGTGCGAATAATAATAACAACAACAACAATCAAGTTGGGTTGACGCAACTGGGCCAGGAGTCTGAGACGAAGGCTTCGAAACATTATGGACCGACAGGTAGTCTACATTTGTGAAATCAAATTTTAAAAAAGCTTTGAATCTATTGTTTGAAATCCTACAAAAATTATATTTTTGTTAAAGATTTTTAAAAAACTAGCTCAGTCCAGTTGCTAAAATCTCCAACTCTTTGGTTACAAATCTAGATGATTCTGACGAACTCGTTCCAGACAACGCCGAAGACTTTGAAAACATTTCCTCGAGCTCTGAATCAAAACGCGGCAGGCGTAACCGGACTCAGTTCACCCCAAATCAACTGGAGGCCCTCGAACGAGTCTTCGAGAGGACGCACTACCCGGACGCTTTCGCCAGAGAAGAACTCGCCAAGAAGGTCAGTTTGACCGAAGTCAGAGTCCAGGTATGCAATCGTTTTTGAATTCTTTGGTCCTTGCTTAACAATCCAAGCCAAAATAGCTGTGAACAAGATGAATTTCTCATTCTCGCCCCAACTCCAACAAAGGCCTTCAGTAGTGTCTTCAGCTCAAGCTTGAAGCTCAAGCAAAAAGGGTCCCTGTCAGACAGTCAGATAGCGGAACGGAACCCCTGTGTATACGATAATCAAACCGTGAAATCCTTAAATCCCGCTGACCCATTCGACAAGGTCAGAAGAACACAAGGGTGTTCAACAGCAAATATTGTCAACTTCTTGAAACCTTAAAACCTTCTAGAAAAGACGAGTAATTGTATCCACATAACAAGAAGATCCGTCAAACCCTTGGTTAAAAAACAGCCGTCACTTCCAAAAACATTTCGATAGAAGCTATACATAAGTATACACAACATGACGATTGCAATAGTTGACGTAGCGTGAATTCCAAACACGTGTTCTAAACATTTTCTACATTTATTCACACGTAATGGCCTTGCTCGCCATGCCATGCTGCCATCATGTTCCTTTTCAAGACAACTTACAAGACCCGGCACTCTTTTTGCATGACAGCAATGACAGTGTAATTGAATCTAGTTGAGAAACACCCCCACCACCCCTTCCAACCTTACTTCAGACCGTTAGTTTTTCACCACTAAAACATTTTGCTTCTATATAATTACAGGTATGGTTCCAGAACCGCCGCGCCAAATTTCGCAGGAACGAACGAACCCACGTCTGTACTCCGACCAGCTCCTCAGACATTGTTGCATCCGCTGACCTCGTGACCAACTCATCGAAGCGTTCAAAAAGCCCTGGACCAATGTCACCAGTCGTGGCCTTACAGCAAGTCCATGGGAACTCCAGCAGGTCGGGTTCACATCCCAACAACAGCAGCAGGTCCAGTAGCAGCCCGAATTCTCGCAAGGCCTTCAATGCCATGAACATGACTTCGTCTGTGTACCCGCAACCGCCCAACTTGCCTCCTCCGAACGTGGTAGTCCAGACTTCAGTTTTCCCGCCACCACCTCCAGCAGTCGTAGGTCATCCAGGTCATCATCAAGCGTATCATGGGCTCCATCACCACCATCATCAAGGACTTGTTGGACCAACATCAGCGCCATCTCCAGGTGCCGCTCCTGCTGTTGGAAATGGAGGCCCTGGTAGCGTCAATACTTTTTATAGTTTGTATCGAAATGCTGTATATCCTCATCACCACCCGCATCCCTTGCAGTACAATCATAATTACGCATCAGGTTACGGACATCATATTAATCAGAATCACAATAATTTGACCATGCCCATGGGTATGGGAATGTATGATCGTGATTGGATTGCTGGATATGGTCATGAGTCTATTTAAAAGTTTGAGGTCTAATTGTGACTGAAATATATAGTGACTGCTGGATATTTAATAAAGATTGTACAGTAAAAGATTTTAGTTACAAGTAAGTATGCTGTTTATTTACCTGTCAGGTAATACAAGCCAGCATTAAAAACAAAAAATATTCAGCGAATGAAATGATGACAGTTTTGCTACCTTAAGTAGGTTCAGTGATGACAAAATCGTCATCATGTCATACTGGAAATCGTAAACAAGTAAACTGGGAACAGTCTATAGTAAAGACTATCAATCATCATCAAGTAAGGCGAATTACAGGCCTGTTCTAGTCATAAAAACAGATTTGAACTACGTAATATAAATTACGTAAAAGTCATACTCATAACAGCTGAGGAAGGGAAACAAACATATATCTGCAACCAATACAAGTACATATGTATAACAAGCTCAATTTCGCAGGATCGTCAAAAAAAGCTGCGGATCTGTGTGAAACAAGTATTTGCGCTTGCATCGAAAACATGAACAAAAAAGGTTTTTTACACAAACTTTGTGTACACTGAACAAACAAAAGTAAATTTGAACACCAAGGTGAAAAATTAAAACTTTGAGAAAATACATAAAATCCGCATTACCGGATTGATTCAAACAATCCGGTAGGATACCCGAGTTTCTTGTCAACTAGAGTTAGTCTATATCAGTCGTAATCTGTAACTGAACTCAAACGGTGAAACTAGACGTGAAAGAATAGCTGAATTCTTACAATAAATTAGTAAATGAACACATTCTTCACATTATTTAAGCAGGAAAATAAGAGACCTGCGTCAACGTACAACTGTTACTCCTAAGCTAAAAGTACTACTATGTGCTACTACGTACACTAACGTCAAAAATTTAACATGTGACATGCATATAGTCATTAACAACCTGAAGATTTCGATTTTGTACTAAGGATATTTTAAAATCAAACCAGCGTTTCATGAGTAACTAAACACGTTCCACGGGTAATTCTATGTACATCGGGGGTACATATGTACTATTACCACTTGAGATAAAAAATAACAAAACTGGTAGTAATTTTGCATGAACTGAACTGTATGTTTGCGGTTCTTAGCGTTAGCGCCGTTACGTATTCAAGGTAAGAAGCTGGGTGCTTTAAAACAAGAGTCCCAAACTGGCTCGACCGCAGGTCCGCAACTTCCGTATAATCTATCCATTTAGTCGTTTATCAGCGCCTCGAAATTGTATCCACCGTCAGATTCATCTTCATCTACAACGGCCAAGCCGCTAGTATCGATGGTCAGAGTACCTTCTTCAAAGTCCATTTCATCCTGGCTTGAAGCATATCCTGAAAAGATTTGAGCACAAGTGCTAGCGGATGATGCTGGTGAAGCCTCACTTCTAACGTCAGAAATTTCGATTGGAGTGTCCTCATAGGGGTAATGCTTGAGTTCGACTTCCGAGCTTGGAGGATTCGCATCCAATGTATAGCCACTGGTCGGTTCTTGGATGACGATTTCCCGTGAAAAGTTTCTTGAAGCTGGTAAAACATTGTCATGTTGGCCGGATATTTGTGATGCTTGGTCAGGAATTCGAAGCACAGTCATGCCGTTTTCGTATGAGACTGATATTGCTCCAAGACTTAGGTTTGAAGTACATGGTCCAGTTGTCGTGTTCATTGCTTGAGATCCCATTGGGTGCGAGAATCGATTGATAGCGGCTTGCGGAATTATCCGTTGCGAAACTCCGCTTGAAAGTTGGTACCTTCTGCCATCAGTTCCCTGAATGAACTTATTTTCGGTAGGTAGCTGAACCGCTGCTACTTTCTGGCCTTGCTGCCATACGTTTGATGTCCTTGGATGTCTTATATTGTTGATAACTTGGGGTCCTGTTTGCTGGTGCTGCAGTATCGTACCATATCGTCCCGCAGCGTTTCCAGGCATGTTGACAGGGAATATACTCGGATACACCTGTAATACAGAGTTGTTGTTGTTCGCCAAAGCAATAGGGCACGGTTCAGCTCTCCGTAAGTTGGTTCCATCAGGAGTTACGACGTGAACAGCAGTCGCTCTTGAAGTCTGTTTCAGACTCGTATGCCTAAGTGAGTTGGCTGGCGAATAGTCTAACGCTGTTTGTAGCCCTGTTGGCATATTCTCGATGTGGTGTTGTGCTGGAGCTCGATTTATAGTGGAGTTGTACATTTGAGCATGACGTGTAGACTGTGTATTTTGAAAGGTAGGTGCTCCAGTAGGTATCGTTGCTTGCTTTCGAACGAAAGGAGCTGCTGATGCTGGCAAAGTCGGTCCGAACGAGTTGGTCGAGCCCCCGGCTACGATTGCGTCTTCTACATTGTTATACACTGATGCTCTTGAGGTTAGATGGACCTGCGAGTGAGAGATCTGATCTCCGAAGATTCCATCAGCTTGCGTCAATGCATCACTACCACTTAAGGCACGTGGAATAGTGTTTTTTGTTGCGTACGAATGATCCCGGAAAACTTGTTTTCTCGGGGACCGTGAGAAAACAGTGAGCCTATCCCTGAGAATCTCAGAAACCTCGCCGGTTTGGGAGGAGATTGGTTGCATTGCTCCGGCAGTCGAGTCTAATTGCGTATGTATTTCATGGCCAAGGCCATCTTGGAGCATCGTAGAAGTCGGATGAACGGCGGCGGTTGGAATACTTGTTGGTGTCTCACTGAGAGGGACTGCAAGTTTCCGATTCAGACTAACAAGCTTGTTTTCTACGTTGGTTGTAGTGGATCCGACACTGAGATTACCAGAAACACGTTGTACTTTGTGCAGTGTAGAATTTTCCACTACCTCCTCGGAATCTTGCGCTAATTCTACCAAAACACGTTTGCCATTTATGTTGATGTAGAATCTGTCTTTTGGGCCTATATTTCGAGCGTATCCTACACTAGACGGTGAATCAATGGGAACCGAAATGCTTGGCTGGTGACTCGATGTATTTGTAGTGGCTGCTGCAACTGATCCAAGGTCATACGCTTCGACTTCCTGACCCTGAGCGATGGCTAATGCTGCTGCTTCGTCGGCTGCTTTTGCTTGAGCGCTGGTACACGGTTGCTGTTCAGTAGTGACAGAAACTATTCGTAATTCGTCTGAAAACCCTGAAGATTCATCGGAATCATCGAATACCCCTGGGGAAGTTGGAAGGTTGTCGTTGTTTTCGTTCAAGCGCTGGATATCGGATTGGGGAGCTGGTTTTGTGACCGACAAGTCTTCTGGAAGATACGTGTCGGGAGATTTCCGCTTGTTGGCACGTTTCGTCAGTATATTCGGTCCCCGACCTAGAGCCGCTTTCATTTCAGCACTTTGTTTTGCCAAATATTCAGCAGCAGCCTCATTCGCCAGTTGCTTGGCTATTTCTTTCGACTGATTATGAGTGTTTTTGATGTGTCTATCCAAATTGTCCTTCCTTCTGAACGATGTTCCACAAATCCAGCATTTAAAGGGCCTCTCACCTGCAAGTTCAACAACAAAGATATTAGACAGCACCATAAGTTGATAACGCGAAGTATCTTTCAAACGTGCACACCTGAATGAATAACAGAATGGCGTCGCAGATCCTTGTTGTTCGAGAAAGCCCTGGGACATGTATCGCATGCGTAGGGACGTTCAGTTGAATGTGTCCTCAGATGCAGATCCAAGGTCCACTTCAATCCAAAGCTTTTGCCACAGTGATTACACTGATAAGGGCGTTCCCCTAGGATTCCAAACAAAATACAAATCAAAAAGAAGTTACGAAATTTGAAAATTTCTATTAATTGCCCACCAGTATGAATAATGTTGTGCTTTTTCAAATTCGTCATTCCAGTGAACCGTTTGTTGCAATGTTGGCAGGCGTAAGGTCGTTCCCCAGTGTGAATCAAATTGTGAGACCGTAATGCCTGAGCATTCGCGAATCCCCGGCTACAGATGCCACAAATGAAAGGTTTTTCTCCAGTGTGTGACTTCATGTGCCGTGTCACTTTCCCTCGCTGATTGAACCCCTTGCCACATTCGGGACAAACATACGGCCGTTCTCCAGTATGAGTTCGAAGGTGATATTCGTAATGTGATTTAGCGATGAATCCCTGACCACATTGCTCACATTTGAATGGTTTCTCTCCCTTGTTGCAAAATGCATGGTATTTGATGTGGGCCCTCGTTTTAAATTTCTTCGTGCAAACGTTACACTGGTACTGTGGAGGATCTCCTACGAATAAACAAAAACCGGTCAATGATTCAAAAATGTGCAACACACTCGCAAAAATAGCCTTTCGGCTAAGCCGAATCGGCTTCACCTAGCAGGCTAATGTATAGATTTTTAAGTAGTTATGCAAGTACATCTAGTTTGGCGATCATTTGTAGGTCTAAAGGTATGTACTGGTAACACTGTCTATAGCCGTGAGTAGGTTGGAGGACCACGGGTTCTCAACAAATCTTATTCATTGCCTAAATACTTTCCTGAACAACAAGACTTTTGTCCAAGTCGTTGCGTGATTCTTGTACTAATTCCAGCTCTTAATCTTGTTTGACATGATCAGACAGATCCATATACTTGATATTTGATTAAACTTATACATTTCATTTCCTCTCTCTAGTCCATTCTCTTTTAGCATCTTCAGTTGATGTGAATTTCAGATCGACATGATTCCATTTGTGTTACATGTATATGCTTTGCAAAACTGCAAAACCCATTCGCGTGAGTAATTAAGAGACATACCTCACAGACCACGGAACTAACACAATTCCCTCCTTAACAACAATACAAACGTAACTAACGCACAATGGCGAGATTCTGTTATACATATAGTATAGCTCTTGCAAAGAGAGACGGTTACGGCAGTTTCAAAATGTCTAAATTTCAGCTATAATATCAAACTTTCATCAGATGACTTCTTCGTGAAGGGCAATATTACATAGAACTTGCTATGTTACGAGCGAAAGTAATCTTCAGAGACGAATTCATTATTTTTAAATATTGAATCATATTGGTGCATTGTGAGAATTTGGAATGAGAAATCGCGACTGACCTCGAAAAATGGTGACGTGATCAGGTACTATGACTGCATTGCGCTTCCTCTTCGTCCGCGGTGTAGACGGGCTGCTATCAGAACCGATTTCACTCGTCTCACCAAAATTATTCCTGAATGTTTCTGAATCCACAATGTCCTCTTCTTCTGTTGCTATGCGTTCATCAGGCCCGAAATCTTCTGTCGATGTGGACGGATTTTGATGGACTGTCGACGTTTTTTCGATAATACCTTTCTCGGGATTTGTATTCGGTATTGTTACGGGTACGTTTTTCGGTGTCATACGCTCTTTGTCTTGAACAGTACTGTCGTCATTGCCAATGGCCAGTTCTCGAGACATTCCACGAGTTAGTAGACGTCCTCTGAGCTGAATTCTCACTCCTGGTAATTCCACCTTTGTCTTTTTAGGCGACTTTTCAGGAGTTTCTGATGCAAATGTTGTACACGTCTCATCAGCAGGAACCCCTCTCTTCTGAACAGTCTTTACCGTAGACGATATCGATGTGCTGCTAGTGGACGTTGAAGTGCTCTCTGGCTCTCCAACAACTTTATACAAACCGCCAAAGCCTTTCTTCCAATGCACATAAGAGCTCTTGCGTTTAGCTCGTGGAGTAGGAGTAAGCACACCTTGTTTCTCGCCGACTGGAATATCCACATCAGTTTGAGTCGCAATTGTACAGGAACTGGACTTTTGAGGTGACTGGGCCGCTGAAGTTCGTAGATTATGAGGTTGTAACTGCCTGGGTGGCACAGAATTTGTAAAAGAATCTGACTGAGTTGCTGTTGTCGCTTTGCTAAACTGCTGGTACTGCAGAGGGCTTTTGGGTTTCGCCAGTCGCATTGATGGGGCCGGGGCCATCATCACAGCCGCATTTGAGGATTCATGCAATTTTCCATGAGAATTCACTGCTGAGGTTTCAGTCGAAGTAGACACTACTGATTGCCGTCGAGCTTGATCCCGATCCTGCTGTTGAGGTTCCTTCTGACTGACTTGTGGTTGAGTACTGTGATATCCTGTTCTTGTGGAAACCGCTGGTACAAACTGATCCAAGTGCTTATCAATCACATCATACAAGCAACTCCCGAACTGACCTTTTGACAGTTCCTGGTCAATTCTATCAGATGCCGCGGTTTCTACTACAGCTGAGGTTACTGGACTTATCGGCTGTATGGCACCATCAGGTTTGATATACTTGGCGAATTCAGCATTCTTTCTAATATCAGTCAACTGGATCACCAATTTGAGAGAACATTCTGGCTGCCGGACTTGTACAGTTGGAGCAACTTCCGCCACTTGAACTGGAAGCGCTGGTGCTGGTTCATGATCAATGGCATTTTGGTCAACTTCCTCCTCTACAGCATCCTCCATCATGTATCTGTTGATCGAAAGACGGCGTCTGTATACAACCGTTCCTTTGTTGCCACCTTGGCTTTTTCCCCGACCCCGGCCTCTTCCTCGACCTCTTCCACGGCCACGGCGTCGCCCTCTTCCACGTGGACTCTGGCGGACCCTGGACTGCTGTTGAATAAGAGGGCCGTCGTCGTTATTCGGCCCCGAATGGGCAAATGGTGACAATTGACGCTCTTCTGACAATCTTGGTGGTGGTAGGAGGCCGTCAAACAATTCTGCATGCTGGCCCATGTCTGGAAGGTCGTCAAAAGCTGATAAAGTTGGGGGTAAATCAGGATCTTGGATTTACAAAAACGCCATTAGTAATGGGTTGGTTAATCGGCTACCGATACATACGCTTCAAAACTTTAGTATATGTGTATATATGTATCAAAAATATGCTTCTTACCACCATTATTACCCATATTTGATTCTGGTTCTTCTTGAAGATTCTCTGAACTTTGAATGCACTGTCCACATTCTTCCCCGTACTTGGCGTAGTTGCTGACAAAACATGGACGGCAGTAGACGTGACCGCACGTCTCGGTCACTGAGCGGGTATTGCAGTCAAACTTCACGTTACATAATGGGCAAAAAGCTGGAACAAACGAAAGTATCATCAAATCCATGCCTTGATACTTGATATTCAAATCTAATAACAGCAACAGTAAAAGTAAATTCAACAATATTCGGATCTTACTTCGCTGGTTCTCAACCTCCATTCCACAATAACTTGTTTCCAGGACCAACAAACACTACGCTACTACTATCGTTCACAATCGTTTCAAACCAACGAGTTTTGTATACGTCGGATTATATTCTTCCAAATCACTAGTAGCCATTCCGATCGACTGTGAGAGAGATTAATGTTGTCAAATCTTGTTGAATCCATAGCTAATACCTCGTTACTTTTGAACACATTTCAACAAACCCAATGGGTTCTGCATCTTGAGCAGAACCTTCCGGTAATTATTACAGCACCATTAACCTCGTAATATTTCTTAAATTCTTGAAACTTTGCAAAAAAAGTTTTATGATCCAAACCACACCGAATTCGGATTGTTTACGTGCGATTCGAAAAATCACTCACCTTGATTCTCCATAATAATGTGTGGGCCGAGTTGCAATGAGGAGATGGCGAGGAGGAGGAGAATGCCGTTGGTTCGTCAGCCAACAAGACCCGTTTGAATCTCGCGCTTGCTCCGCAGATGCTTCTAGTGCGGGATTTCCCTCTTGTTTTCTCCAGAAACTCCAGCAACAACAACGGCTACAATATTCGCAGGAATCCCTCCCTGCATATCGGAGCTCTACATTTTTCTACAGGTTGCGAAAAACCACAACGTTACCCACACAAACGTAATGCCCACAACTCTGTGAATGCAAACTCAAGGAGAAACGATCCGGAGCCGTTAATGACAACAACCGAAATTCAAGGCAAGGAAAAAGCAGAGCGAGCGGCGCACTCTTGCTCACTGACTAAATATCCTATGTCTCTCTCTTTACTCTATGGCTTTTTGAGGAAGAGCAAGGAGAAGAAAAAGCATTTGTGACACAAGTGAGCATAGCACGGAGCAAAGGGACGCCACAGCTCTCGAAAAAACCAAAAGCGAACTTCTGTTCATGAACGTCAAAATGAGCATCATCAAATAAACACAAATCGTCCAGCGAGAACATTGAAATCATACGGAAACTTTGAGCAAGTCTAGACTAACGTATTCATGTATATTGCTACAAAGCTTCATCAGAAGGTGAGCTGACGGAGCTGATTGGAAAATATCGGTTTTGTCACACAGGTCATTTCATTGTCATCAGACGTGTGATGCGGGTGCTGGACACTTTGGTTGATTTCAGTCAAAGAAAATGCTGCTGACAGGAAGCGGGCCGAGATCATAACTTGCTCTTTCTCGCTAACAGACATGCTTTATAAGCACCACAGAATTAATGACAAGATTTACAGTTTCCGGTCTCGTTTATTGTACCGAATCGTTTTGAAGATCGCAGAGATGAGGGTTTGATTGAGGCAAATGGATGCATGTAACTACCAGAAGTGTGTGAGCTCTTCGTGGAAACGTTCAATTCAAGTAATTAACAGACTTCCACAAACGGCGCTTCTGAATTAAGGGTAACCAATGCATTCATGGATGGAATGCATAATTGCATCTGAACTTCCCTGGAATTATGACAGAATCGAGTTAGTGAGGGGAATGAAGAATAAGCTATGATGGTCCTTTGTAATGTAAATAACAAATCCTGGACCCAAAAGTGGAGAAGCGAAGCTGGGAAGCCACTACGGCCCCTGGGGTTCTCAATCACTTTGGTAAGTAACGACCCTCCAGAGGGTGTTGATTATGACTGGAATATTATATACATATATTTATTGCCGTATAGTAAAGTGTGTCTCTCACGGACTCCGAGTTCCTTGGGCAATGGCTGAGGTACGTCATTTCGGGCCTGCAGACTTGACGTCATACTGGAAAGTATGCCTATTCAGGTGCATTTACAGTTGAAGGCCTATTGGGCAAGATTCTGAAACAAGTCGAGCAAATGAGGTACAATTCACTCTCAAGTCAAAAAGTATTTTGATGTTGCAGGTTGACTTGAGATGATATTTTGATGCTTGAAAAGGCGACAAGGGTTCTCCGGCTTCATTCATTCCTTGCAGCTCAAGAGATGTGTTGTCCATAAGTTAACACCTGTTGCACGGCTAAAGGAGACAATTAATACTTGCTGACCATTGAGCTTCTCTTTTGTTTTATTGATAAAAACAAGACCATTTGGTCCTTCATTACAAGTAACGACGAAAGTCAACTTTCACTTTTGATTTGGCCCTCTATTTATGTCTTTTAATAAAAATTACTTGCCTTCGAGGCTGCTAAAATTTCATCAATTTCAGTCCGTCAGCCAGGCTCTAATAAAAATTGCGGATTTGGAACTTTCGCAAGAAGACTGTTTCTAAAGGTACATGAGTTACTATATGAGACTGGAACTACATGCAATGAGCATGGCTAATTGTAAAACAGTTATTTTTTAACAATAAACTAATCTAATATATGCACACCATTCCCTGAGGTTGTCCTTTGGGACAGAAGCTCCGTGGAGCAATCATGTCGAAAAACTAAAATTATAGTCTCAAAACACCTGCACATTTTACACGCTCAACAAACGTAAAGTTCTAAAACTAAAACTAACAAACTATTGTGACATTTATACGTAAGGAACGTGATGCTTTTTCACAACATTAGGTTCAGTCTTTTGGACTCAAATTACGTATCGTATTCATAATTGCACCTTGTGAATAAAGGCTGTTTCTGCTGTACACGATCTGATTTTTTGACTGTGAAAAGTTCAGTCGTCGACGGGCCCAAAACCGTAGCTACCGGCAGATTCAGCAGCGAAATTACTTGTATCAATCACCAAATCTCTATCAACGTCCATCTCATCGTCCTGGCTCGAACCATATTCGAATTGACTTTGGGCTCTTGAAGTTTCTACAGGTGAGGATTCTGGAATCGCCTCACTCCGAACGTCTGAAATTGTGAATGGCGGCGATTCATCTGAAGCAAAAGGCTTCATGTCAACTGGTGAAGGTGGGCGATGATGGTGGTCCATTTCGACAAATTCAATCATTTGGTCACAGTCCAGACGAGGTTGAATAACGTGTTCTCGTGATTCAGTTAATCCAGTAGGATCGTTGTCGGGAATGCGAAGTACAGTTACGCCATTTCCGTAAAACATGAGGTTGCGAAGTTGCTGATTTTGTGATGATGGTCCAGGTGAAGGGTTAAGAGGAGGAGGAGAATTGGAGCTTTGACGTTTTTGTTGTTGTTGGTTCAGTTGGTTGAGAGCGGATTCCAGTATACTGTCCTGGCTGACAAGTTCAGGTGGAATTGGGTATAGGACGCCATCGGGTCTCTCCAGGTACCTCTTGTCTCCGATGTGTACAATTTTTTGACATTCCGCCCCCATGGTCTGGGCTTGCTGTATAACGTTCAAGGCCCTGATCAGTTCCGGGCTTGATCTGTCTGCAGGCAGAGTTATGGAACCTCCAGCAGCTATTATTGCGTTCAAAGTGCCGAGATCCACTTCAGCTGAAGAGGGTCTTCGTCGAATGACAGGAGGCGCTTGGGGTGCAGGGAAACGTTGAAACTGTTGGAGATGCTGAGCTCTAGGCCCAGCGTCCATTCTTGGGGGTGCTGAATGGATCACGGAAGTAGCTGCTGGAGGTTGCTGTTGCTGATGTTGCATAATTTGAGCTTGATAAAGGGCTGCCGGAAGTCCAGGAGCAGAATACATGAGTGGAAGTCCCACGGCGGTTTCTACTGATACACGAGCTTTTGGGCTGGCTCTTGGGCTGGCCGGGGTTTCAGGAATGGCCTCTTCAGACGACCTCGGTACTTCAGCTTCAGCTCTTGGGGACTGTGGTACAGCTCGAACCCAAAGTTGCTTGCCGTTTAAAATAATGGAGAATTTTTCAGTTGGAATTTGATTCTTGTTAGTAGGTGATCGGGATCCCGGGTGACTTGAAGTTGGAACATCCATGCGGTCTGGGATTGGTTCTGAGCTTTGCGAGTTTTTAGAAGTATTTTGGGCTGCAGATGGTACTGAATCACCAATGGCTTTTGGAGTGGACTGCTGAGGAGCTGAAGGCGTGACCAAATGTGCTTGGAACTCATTTTCAGACGTTGTAGAATCGGCTTTTGAAGTCTCAACAGTTTCCGTATTCTCCGAAGTGCCAGTAACAGACAAATCTACGGCTTTTTCAGTGGAGTCTCCAATTAGATCCAAAATTGCCTTTTGTGCTCTTGTTGGTTGTTTCGGGCTTTTGGTACCAGCGTTTCCTGTCTCTTTCTGTTCAGCCAGTTTCTTAGCATTGTAATTAGCTGCGGCCTCGTTTGCCAACTGTCTTGCTACTTCTTTCGGCTGATTATGAGTGTTTTTAATGTGTCTATCCAAATTGTCCTTCCTTCTGAACGCTGTTCCACAAATCCAGCAGTTGAAGGGCCTTTCACCTGAAGAAGGACAAACCAGGTTAAAAATTGATAACGAGAGTTGATACTGATGTATTCCATATGTGCCCACCTGAATGAATAACAGAATGACGTCTCAGATCCTTGCTGTTCGAGAAAGCCCTGGAACATGTATCGCATACGTAGGGACGTTCAGTTGAATGTGTCCTCAGGTGCAGATCCAAGGTCCATTTCAGTCCAAAGCTTTTGCCACAATCATTACATTGAAAGGGACGCTCTCCTGTCAGATAAAAAAGCTTTGTTATCAAACTTGTTGGTTGAAATTTGCCGTCTTTAGAATTTCAATTGTGAGACAGAGAAAATAGCAAGTAAAAGGAGACTTTTAAGCGGTATCCGATGCACCGCGGAGGAAGCTTCGGCAGTTAATACATAGACTTTGAGCAGTAAACATCGGCGTAAAACCCATCTCTCATAATAATGAACTAACCAGTATGAGTAATGACGTGCTTTTTCAGGTTCGTCATTCCAGTGAATCGTTTGTTGCAATATTGGCAGGCGAAAGGGCGTTCCCCAGTGTGGATCAAACTGTGAGACCGTAATGCTTGAGCATTTGCGAATCCCCGGCTACACATGCCACAAATGAAAGGTTTTTCTCCAGTGTGTGACCTCATGTGCCGTGTCACTTTCCCGCGCTGATTGAAGCCCTTGCCACATTTGGGACAAACGTATGGCCGTTCTCCAGTATGAGTTCGAAGGTGATACTCGTAATGTGATTTAGCGATGAACCCCTGACCACATTGCTCACATTTGAATGGTTTCTCTCCCTGGCGGCAAAATTCATGGTATTTAATGTGGGCCTTGGTCTTGAACTTCTTCATACATACGTCACACTGGTACTGTGGAGGATCTCCTACGAAAACGAAAATTGTTTAATGAATCTATATTTTGTATATCAAGCAATGCGTACGATCAAAATCAGACATACCGCCAAGAAAAGTAATATGGTCATAAATAGGGACAGGATTACGCCTTTTCTTCGGTTTCTCCGAAGTTGTACCAGCTGAACTAGATGCGCCTTGAGAACCTTCAGTTTCATTGTTATTTGCCGTTTGACTGGCCATGGCTAATGCTAGAGGTGCGATCGGGTTTTCAGTTTCTGTTGAAGGTGTGGTTCCTTGAGAAATGACCATGTTGACTGGTGCAGTTTGAAGTTGCCGCGCTGAAACTTTCACATTTGCTGTGCTTGCTATCTTTGTAGTTGGCGTGGAAGCTGAACCAAGAGTTAATGTGGTCTCTACTGAAGTACTTGGATGGCTGGCAGTTTTTGGCACTCCTCCATAACCCTTTTTCCAGTGTACTTGCGTCGTCGTCGGACTTTTAGCTGGTACACACTGCTCTGGAAGTTTTTCTGAAAGCTCGTCTCCCTCCGTCTGCGTTGCAATTGTACATGAAACTGATTGTTCATCAGGTCCGTAATCTGTCTGGTTTGCTAGTGCAACTTCAGGCAAGATCGATCTCATTGACGACATGTCCGACTGAGTAGCCAAAGCATTCTTGTACAATTTACTGGTTGTGGGCGATGTTGATACAGCGGCAGTTCTACGTATAACTACCGCCGTGTCAGAAATCACAGATACCGAGTGATTCATTTTCGTCTCAATCAAGTGCTGGATAGGGATTAATGGAGGGCCACTTTGTTGAACTCGGCCAAAGGGGCTGGAGGTTCCAGTAAGAATTTCAGGCCCCGCAACCTCAGGAAGTACACCGGAAGGTCCTGTTTGTTGGATCGAATTGCTCGAGGGCTGACTTTGCTCCACGGTATCTTCAGGTGGTGTTTGGTTCCCAATTTCGGCCTCCGAAATCAATCGGCCGATGGACAACCTTCTTCGGTAAACCGCAGCTCCTCGCCTACCCCGACTGTGACCTCTTCCACGTCCTCTTCCTCGTGTGTTGCTGCTCTTTGGAACCATGTCAGACGAAGGCAATTGTCTGACTTCGTCTGCTGGCGCTGGCAATGCTGGTAACAAACCTTCGAACAAATTCGCATCCGTACTCAGGTCTGGAAGGTCTGAAACTACAATAGAATTTCATATGTTATTCCGGGTTCGACAGTTTGCCATTTAAAATGCAAAATGGGTTACTTGAGGTACTTAAAATTAAATATAAACTCACCAACTTGATCTTCTTTACACTGCCCACACTCGTCATTGTGTCTCACAACATTTCTGACGAAACATTGGCGGCAGTAAACATGGCCGCAGCTCTCAGTCACCAAGCGATTTCGGTCAAAGGTCTCGTGGCACAATGGACAGGGGGCTGAAACCAAGTCCAAAATATTCAAGCAATAACAAATAATACCCCATTTCTCCTACCCCTTTTTCAAAACCAAAATGGGCTAATTTACAGTTGCAGGCTTCCAGCTTCAAAGTATATACATAGCCTTACACCTTTTGGCATATTTCAGCAGGCTTGAAATTCACTGGATGGAACGGATCCAATCCAACTTTGAAATAACTTTCGAAATTGCTAGAGCTTTTTCATAAAATTCGCAATTACAAAACCAACTCACCTTCATCCATTTCCCGTTTCACCACGGCACATTGAGCAGCTCCCGGAGGCGCAGCAACTGGATCTTGTTGTCGACTCGGAATTCGTCCAGCTTCTTGTTGTTGATCCGGACAAGTTTCTCCTTGAGCATTCGCAAAAAACTCCCTAAGGCCGACTACGTTGCTCCACCTGCATTTTGCGAAAAACCCTTGAGTCACTCGCTCTCTCTCGTGTATATTTTCGTATATATATTCAGCCAAAAATTACACAAGAACCACAAGCCAAGCCTGCCTACTCGAAGGAGCCAAAACCGCTACTCGTATATATATACTTTTACTGACTGAGCCGTAAGAGTAAAAAGCAGGACAAATCTCATCCGTCCAAAGGCTCTCAATTCGTTTATGAAAAACCCATGAGAAATGTACCTCTCTCCATTCTCACACGCACACACAAATGTACAGAAATATATACAAGAAAAGGCCTTGGGCTCGAATGAGATCGTTGATCGTGTGGTGCGTTACGCACTTGGGAAGCAGAGCAAAACAAGTTGGGGATTCAGCTCGTTTGAAAACATGGATGCGTTACAGGTCCTCCATTAAGCCATATATATATAAGACTGGGACAAAGCACATTGAGTAATATCGAGGGGGAGACGCAAGTCTTTTCATTCCAATAATCATGTATGCATATATACACACACATGGCCAACAGATGCCGTAGAACAAGAACCAAGTTGGGGACCGCCGGCGAGCCGAGGCAAAAACAGCAAAAGTATTATGGCTTCCACCACTGTTGGAGCTCGTCAGCAGGCCTCGAACATATAAACGCTTGTTACATGTGCGTGTGTTTCTACAACTTTCCCCCAACACCGCGCTGTTCCATTGAAATCTCCTTGAGATATAGCCAAACAGACTAATGTACGCACATTTATGTGTGTATATGAGTGGCTTTGAAATTCTACGTCAAGTTGACATACCTTGCTGAGAGAGGTAAAAGACTTCATCAGCTACCTCACTCCCAGTTTCACCTTCCAGCATCCCATGGGATTTCCGTTTCTTCTCACCTGACAATTTAGTGTGATGGGCGAATATTATATTAACGTTTTTACTTGCAAATAAACCAACAGTATACCGAGACCGTGGAAGTTTTAGGTACCGAAGAAGGAGTAATGAATGAGAAAGAAGCTTTAAACACTTGTCAGGAGTGATTAAGAATACAGGTAGTAAATGCAAAAAGCTTTTTCAGAGCAAATTATGAGTGAAAGCTTGGATGATACTGCGGTATTTTCTGGATGAGGATCAAGAATATTGTCAATTAGGCTGGATAAAAAGTTAGATTTTGAAATGCTGCAGAAAATACACTTTCAGCATCCTGGAATAAATGTCATGGTGTTTGTCTCAAGGAGATGATGAAATCAGGTGAAACTGAAAGACCTGCACAACAAAACAGTGGTAAATCTGGTCTCCATAAATACACAAAGAACCGTCCGTCATGACCTACTAAAGGTACGCAGTGCATGGTTCAATGAATACAGTATTTTGGTATGAAAAATGACCTGATTTGAAAATGAACCTTCAATGCAACCGGTTTATGGTCTCCAGAAAATTTTAGACGAGGCCAAAAGGACCGTTGTTACATACCAAAAACAGGAGCTGGCGAACTATACGGCAACCAAAATCCCTCCTTTGCCATGCCATGTGGTTCTTCAGACAAATCAACAATTTCAAGAACTCGAACTTCTTAAATGGTATCAAGAGTAAAGCAGAATGTAAGATTTCCCTGTTACTTACTGTTGGCAACTGGCGTCCATTTCACAACCTCCGCCTTCAGCACTTGCAGCGGCGGCTTCTTCTTCATCAAAATTAAGCACGCTTGGTGACGATTCAGAATTGGCAACAGCAGATTGACAATTATTAAAACTGCCATCCAGCATGTCGTTCAAGGTCTGCTCGCTTAATGGGACCAGCGGCAGTATCGACGGGAGGAGCTGTGACCATTTTTGCGCAGGCCTCATCGTTGTCGTCGTCGTTGTCAGTATGTCGTTTATTGTCACGGGACCACCGTTGTTCAAGTCCACTTCCATCTCCATCCTCTGGTGGGGCACTTGGGGCAAGAGGTTCAAGGGTCCCAAAGATGGGGGCAGCGCCTTTCTCATATGGTACTCGTTGGAAGGCTCCGGCCCGAGTATTGGCCCGGCGACTGGTGGCGACTGCTTGAGGTGCTGCCTGGAGCGTGGCGCGGCGTGAAGTCCCTGCGCCGAGCGTGGTAGCAGAGCTTGTCTGAAGTGCCCATAGCGCGGTTGAGCCAGATTTGCTCGCGCTAAGACATAAGGTGGTGGTGGCACTGGCAAGAGGCCTCTGAAAGCCGGGGCTTGCTCGTATTCACCAGGAGTAGAAAACGATGGAGCTCCTGGCGGCTGAACCCGATAATTTTGACGGTTGACTAGGTTCGGATCGGGTCGAACTAACTGGCTTGAAGCTGGCTCCAAGGCCACAATTGAAGACCTGAGTTACAGAATAATAGAAACGATGAGATCAGCAAAAAATGGCTTTAGAACTTCATAGTGACGGATGTATACCAATGGGTTTTGGGCTCGCAATTAAATTATATGTATCGAAGATTTCAAACTTGTTTGATTGAAGGATATATATATTCTTGAATTGTCCTTCAGTGCGTACGTAAATATAAGCTACCTCCATCATAATTCTATTACTATTATCATTATCTTCCAAACGCTATGCCGGTATCATGAATGCTCTAAATTACCACCGACTCGCCATTTCCGCTTCGTTCTCATGACGTGTAACTATAAAAATGTGTGAAGATTCTGGACGCTGGCATTTGAAATGACGCTTCAGTACAATGAACACAAAGCGGACCGTGGTGGCCAAGAAAAGGTTATTTTTTCGGGAAAGACGAATATTTGGAGACAATGTAAATTATCAGTATTTAGTGTGCAAATTTCTGTTAAATCTGCTATTCAATTACTATTCCACCTGATCAAAAACCGAGCTATAAACCATCATCCTCATCCCATTTGAATTCACTCAAAGTAATACTTCAATTATATAACCGCATAAAAAGGCTCACCTTCCAACGCTCCCGCTGCTGCTGTCCATTTGAGGCGACTTCTCAATAAAGTATTTTTAATAAAGAGCAGCGCAGCGTAAAATTCCCCGCCGCAACCTTCCAACATAATAACTCACACAACAAGCACTTGGCGCTGCTAATCAATACTACACGACAGCAGAACAGGTAAAAATACAAGACACAAACAAGAGCTGATTATCATAAGCGTCTGTCTGACAGCTTGAGGAACCAGAACCTGAATCACTTTGTATAATTATTTTTCAAGCTCTAATAGACCAGACCAACGCTTCTGCCCACTTGCTAGATAGAAGAAACGCTGCTGCTGGTTATAGGCCCAAAGATGATGCTTCTGAGCAAACGCTCAAATTATAACTGACTATGCGGTTCCGCAAGAGTTTCTTCCACTGTGAATTATATATTCTTTGGTTAGTCAAAAGCCGGCTGCCTCAAACCTGCTCCATTATTATGCAATTGTTCATCATTTTGTCATTGTGAGTGCCACCTCTAGCTAAAATACGGTAGCCGAATAAATGGGATTCGTTGCCATCATTATCTTTTGGTTGCGATTTGGCGGTTCATACAATCCGTCTCAGTGCGTGCGTAGTAGTAGTAGTAAACATTGTGATTTTGCTGGCCTCGATAGTAGAATAATGTATGATTTTATCTGTATATAATATTGATTGTATATACAGAGAAGTAAACGCGTATCTCTCAGCTTAAAATTATATCAACTCAGGTGAGGCTGAGATCTCTATTCGCCTCTCTTTGTAGTAGCTCCGTAATCATTGAACACGTCATTTGCGGAGCTGCGTAGGTAGATTGATATTCAATGTCAACCTGCGAAAATATTCGCTCGCTACTTTGAAATTGTTGAGAGGATTTGTAGCGCTGGCCGGCGACGTTAATTACGGTCGTACATATACAATTTGAGGTTGTCAGTATGTATGTATATATATAAATTGAGAATTTATACATGATTGTAATTTCCTTGAAGATTACAAAAAACAGGCCAAGCCAGTTTGGAAAAACCATCCCCGCCTCTATCCCTTTCTTGATTCTTTTCTTCTTCTCTCAACAACAGAATTTCGCCAATGGACCAATGTTGATTTACGTTTAAACAATTCCTCCAGAAAATAAGCCGCTAGGTTCACGGTTCACCGCCAACAGCTAACACTTCTTTTTGGCCACCATTCAGACGTGAAGCATCCCAATTAAGTGCGGAGATTAAAAATTACAACCTCGACAAAATTCTCAGTCAGTCAGTAAGCTGCTCAAGTCCGGTTTTGAAGGAGAAGAAGGTCTTTGTTTGGTCCAGCTTTTGGGCGAGTTTCTTAAGATGTTTTGCTAAAAGTAGGAAAGCACAAGTCAGGTTTTAAAAAGTGGTTAAATATTTAACAAATTCCTAAGAATGATCTTGGTTTGGCAACAATTTTAAATGAAACTGACAGCAAAACTGCGAAAGATGTTGATGATTGCTTGCAAACAGCTTGAGAACATGACGTCGTGTCATCTTTAATCAAACAACGCTTTGATATAGTTCCATTGATTGATTGATAGATTAAAAAAGCTCGCTCACTAAATATGTTTCGCACGGTATCAATTATCAATACATAATTTTGACAAAAATCATCATACACAATACACACGTATGTACGTTGGACTTCTAATTTCCCTTGCTCTTTTCGTTCAGGTTTGTTTGGAAACCAAGGCGGGTTATGAAATATAACACATGTTTACACTTTCAAGCACCAATGCGTCACGCTCTGCCCTGCCTCCAATACAAATACCAATGTGTCACACGTTCACATAGAGATTCCTTCCATAGTCACTTCTGAATATAAATAGTAAGGCTATAAGCTTGAAACAAACGTTCAAAAGGGTTGTACACGTTTTGAACTGATGCTGACAACAACAGATCTTAAAAGACAGGAAAAAGCTATGCATTTCGTCGTCCGGAAAGCTTCGCATCTGCTTGACATAAAAGTTTTTGTCAGTATGTATTTTAAACTTCAATTGAGTTCAACTTGCAAGTATTTTTGAGAAAAGGTTTTCCAAAACTCGCTCAAATGACTCACTTTTTTCTATCCATGAGCATTACATATTGTAAATTGTGCTGTCACGTTCAACTACACCTACCTACGCCTATACTCTACACTTTCCTATAGCGTGTGTACAAAAGACTACAAATATTATATGGAGAAAGTGCGGAGAAAATTGGTCCTCGCTGCTGCGATAGACAAGGTTGTAAATGGCGATCATATTTCGAAGAACCTCTGGGACTTCTAGCGAAAGCCGCCGCCGCGCATCATCCACTGGTTCGGTCGCTGGTTCTTCTTGAGCCAACCTGGCCGATGGTGGTACCAGCCCAGGCCTGCTGATGCCTTCCGGTTTCCAGTTTCCATATTTGGATCTGTGTCGGGGCTATGATCCAAATCCTCGTCGCCAGTTGCCGTCCCAGTGTCATTCCATTCTCTGCTAATAAAAAAAGCTTTAATTACTCTACTTTTATTTAGTCAAGTTTTAGAGCCCATGGTTTGAAATTGTTCGAGATTCTTTATATACTTAAAGTGTCGAGTAAGTCAACACACGCAAACGATTGTCATGTTGACAAAAAGCTGCTAATACATATACAACTTGTTGCAAAAACCCTGATAATCATTCTAGACTGCGTGCGATAAATTATAATCAAGTTCATTAGGAATCACAGCTCACAGGCATGTTACAGCCTGGACTACAGCAACTTGAACATAATCAACCAAGCAGAATAAAATATTTTTATAACCAACTTTTCACCTACATGTGCTCATTCTGGAAATCGACACCGCCAGTTTGCTTCGACGTAGCTTCAGTGTTATTCTTGACACAGAAACCGCATTTGGTCATCCGCTGGTACACCTTATACAAAATCACGATAACAGGGACACAAGTCAGCACTACAATCGGCACAACAATGAACAGCGTCCCCAACATGGGCTCTATTAACGACATTTTGATTCTTGTTGAATTTTGGGCGTCAGGTCACCACCTTTATATTTTGCCAATTTTAAACAAACTATGCAATATTCATGTTTACATTCTGAACAAGAAAGGAACGACGTGCTATCTTCTTCTTCTCCTGGTCTACCTACAATTCTCTTGCCCTTCTTTCTCTATCTTGTTCTTCCATCGAACTCGAATTCCAACTGCTACAAGCCTCTCGTATATGGGAAAGCAACAGCTGTATTTCGCACTAAAATCCTACAAAAACTTTTGAGTCTCTCTCCTTCCTTCGTCTTCTTCTTGTATATGCACTGCGAAGAAAGTTGGCTGCTCTACTGTACCCGCGCCCGCGCTTCCCTCACTATTTATTATCATGGTCCGTTACCCGAACTAGTCCGAATAGCTCCCGGGAAAGGTAGCGTTTTAAACGATTTGCCACTCTCTCTCCTTGCCTTTTTATGTGTAAGAATATAAGCCTTTGGCCATAAACAAAACGAACCGAGCAACAAGTATAAATTAGTAAATTCGGGAATCCGTAGCTGTCTGGCGACTGTAAGGTGGAGGCGGTGAGCGAGATCGAGGTATCCGTAACACCACTCCTGATTGATGAGCTTGGAATTCTGCGGGTGAGTACGCCCAAATGGAATTCGGAGCCACGTCAGCAGGACCAGCGGAAAGAGCCGCAGGTTGAAGGTCGCCTTCGCGGTCTCCTGGGAGTCTTGAATCTTTTATTTCGATGCCAGTATCCGCTTGAGCAGGAGCTGAAGCTGAGTTGCTCTTGGGCCTGGGCCCAACAAGTACCTTACGACATTTCCGCTTTATGACTTTCCAGGAAACGGCTGCAAAGTAGTTGGAGCAACAGCACCATTATTGTGGCCTTGTTGATAATGGGTTTTGGCCGACGGCGAAATATTATGAGTCACCTTGTTTCAATTTGATCGTCACTTCAGTAAACAGGAGGAACGCCGCCGTACACCCGCCAGTAAATAAAAGAACGAAAGCGGAAATTGTTTCGTGTAAACTCATGCCGGGAAATTCGGCAGATCCGCTTTCGCTTGAACACGAAGAACCTGTGCCCCACCATTTCCGTAGGAGGCGTTTCATCTGACCGGTTTCGCGGACCTTGGAGACTCTGAAATTAGTAATTTTAAATTACTTATAATTTGAAGCTTACTTTTTTCGTTTACATGAAAAGTTTGGCGAAATACATATACATATTTCAAGTTGGACGTACTGATTCGAAATCGAGTCTGCAAATGGCAGGTCAGTCTGGTATCCCATGTGCCCAAAGCCGGAAAAGTACTTGCCGGGAACCCAGGCAAAGGAACAGTTGTCTTTGACCATGAAAGATGGAATCAGATCGCCAGTAAAAAATATAAACCTCTCCGAAGCTATGCGACCCATGGCTTCGTCAGTGTTGGTGACGTAGGTGGATGTGTCCGCTGAGACTTTGGTCCATAGGGCTTGCATTTCGGCCATTTTTGACGTCTAGAATTATTTTTTGTTAGAGTAATAAAAGCTTTGTAGAGAACTTAATTTAGAACATTTCAAGGGCACCTTAACCCGATCGGGAACAGAACTGCCTTTGACCATGCCAATTTTCCATGACGAGGAAGCTAGAGCTTCGGCTAGGGAATGAACTGGAACGTCATCAGTAACGGCAGCCAAAAAAGCCGTTAGTCGAGCAGTATATGACGAGTATAGGACCACGGCGAGGATCCAGAACGAAGCCAGGACTATTCTGCAGGGGAAACGGTAGACTGTGGAATGGACGTCTACACCTGTAATTATTCATTGTTACTCAAAGGTATTAAAGTTAATTTTGGCTTTTTGATTAAGTTCAAAAAGAAATTCTTGTAATTTCAGCCAACCCTTCTGAATAAAACAAGTTGATAAAAGCCATAATGATGCCGAAAATGTCCTGAAAATTTGCAACAGATTCTTGGAAATAACCAGAATCGTCATTGCAATTGAGCCGATGATGGTAACTATTGGGATGGCGAACCAAACGGATATGGTAAAGGGTTTTGTGTAGGCGTTCCATTTGAAGTCCGGTGATTCCTGGTCTTTTCGAAGTAGGAGTCGAGTCTAGTATAAAAAGTAAGCGTGTCTAAAACAAATTGATGAGCTTCGTTTCTGAACTGAACTGACTTACAGAACTGTATTCTACCGCTGGCGAAAATCCCATGACCACTTTCCGACCTTCGGTCAGCCCGAAGGACATCATTGCCATGTCGACTTCCTGCAAAATTTGTAATACAAAACCACATGCTCTCCCCATGTTGAAATCGGATGTTAGTGGTACCTACCTGTCGCTGGAGCTCGCCAACCATTCCCGACCAATTTCCAAACTCATCTGGAGCCAGAGTTGCCGTTTCCAGTTCATTTTACGCATTTTGCGTGTGAAAGTGCGTATTTAAAAATCACAATTTAGAGGTAAAATTTAATCGAGCATTTTCATAAGAAGTGGTGATTCGCAATGCAAAAAGTGATTCACAATTCGTTTCAACCCGTGATAATGTGATAAAGGGATAATGTTGTTGTTGAAAAGAAGTTATAAATTCAATAAAATTTAAGGTTTAACAGTTAAGTGTTGAAGAGAAGCTTAAATCCATGTTTAGTAACGTACATTAGAGCCGTTTTTGGAATTGTTTCAAGCAGCATATAATCGTCTCTTGCTAGGTTTAGATAAAAAATGAATTGATCTTCGATGATTCTAGCTTGGAGGTTTGATGACTTCAGTGCTAATAAAATTTGGTGTGGACCCTAGATAACTTCCTACGTTCCATGATCATTAGTCATTGCATTCCAATCATTCTTTCCGTTGCTCAGCTGGTTTTCGATTAGCATTTCTAGAAATTGTTGGCTGTAGAGAGCAGATTCACAGGCTCTTGGGGTAATTCCTATGTCAATCAATGACACGTTGGCGGCAATTACACGACGAGCAAATTAAATTTATTAGTAATATACAGAACTTGTTTTGGAATTCATGTTAGTTACAAGTTTAGACTTACCTTACTACAGAAACCCTTTTTAGGATATAAATTTGCTCTGACCCACTTAAAGTGTGAATAGTTCGTTAAAGATATATATTTTTATTTCATTTTTATTATAGATGTATACATCAGAAAAATTTATGCAAATTATGAGAACAGGATTATGATATATTTGGCGGTAACGTAAAGTTGAGGAGCGCTTTGAATGCATGAATCTGAGATCAACTGTTTTCTGCTTACATTGAATAACGTGTTGTTTGTTTACAGTTGGATTTATGATTGAAATTTTTATGATTTTATGTGTAGAAATGCGTTGTTGAGGGCCTTTCCTTGGCCAGCTGGAAAGATATCCAATGACAAAAGAGTCAAGATAAATTTGTCTACCGGTGGAGATGAAGGCGATGTAAGCAGTCGTCAATTGCTTGAGGTGGGACCATAGACTCCATATTACAATCTTCTGTGCCTTTGATCAGCTTCAGTTATTCATGATATGTTGTTCCCAATGCTAAAATATAGCGTATACAGCTTATCCACATTTAGACAAGTTTTTGCATTCTACCCGGACATTAGAAATATCTCAAATGCCTTCTTCCATTATGCTACCGTAATACTCTGGCATTCGACTCTGGCATTTCAGGACTGAATTTTACGGGTGGATTCGCCAATGGTACCAAGGTGTAATAACTCTACAACTCGAGGTACACAATGTCGCTTCTGCTAATTTATCCTGTTGGCTACGTACGGAATCGTTAATCACCACAAGAGATTTAGTTTTGAAAATTGTATTACGTTACTATCTTTGACTCATGAACATCTTCAAAACTGGCATACAGCTATCGACAACTTCAATGCACTGGATCTAACCCTTCTCTCGGAATCTTACCTTCTTAATGTTGGTACAAATATGTCAGCTGTCAAGAAAACTTCTGACTTCATGGACGCTGCTACTGGACAAATGAACACTATTTTGAAAGAAAATTCAACAACTAGAGCAGTGGACTTGATATTGAATAAGAACTACTAATGCTCATCAATTTAAATATATCATGTGCTGCCTGTCAAAATTAAATTGGAATTGAGTCGGAGAGGCCGTAAACAACTGCACAAGATGGAAAGGACAAAAACATTTTGAGATTTTAACTTTGTCGTCAATGTAGATATGGACTGAAAGCCGTCAACAATGACTTCAAAATTCCACCGGTAGTCGTATATTCATTACGAGTATTTGACCATAAGCTTATAGCACATCCAAGAATGTTCCTGTAGTATTTTAAAGCTTCCTCGAGGTCCTTCAAATCTCCTTACGCTGACTTAATAGCCGTCAAACGAATGATCAAAGTCAAGAAAACTTATCGAATAAGCTTTTGTCTACTGAAGTTTATGATTCCTATGGATGCAATAAGTTTTTTGCGTTGTTAACTTGTTAATACCATACACCAAATAATAATGATTAATATAATTGTCATCCACTCTTCAACTTGAAATACTACTTCGTTTGAATACACCAGTTGAGGGTTGTAAAACTGCCGGCCGAGCTTTGTCTTTCTATTGAGTGTGTCATTCATATGCAGTAGAAATTTGTAGGGAATAAGTTACGGGTGGAAATTACTGTTCGATATTCCTTAAAACCTTCGCACATGTAGTTTCGGTTTCCGATATGTTTAGGTTCATAAAGTTATAGTTTCTTCCTGAACGTCAACGTCATCGAAAGAAGCTTATAGTCGAGGAAAGAATGTTGATGAATCTTTCTTTTGAGATATGACTGCTTCTTCAGCCCATCTTCCTGAATAATCCTCCGTTAAAATCTCAAATTTGAAAAAATCTTATTGCCAATTCATTGTGTAATGGTAAATGACGGATTCATCTTCTCTACCAAACAATATACTGAATAATTTAACATCTTCATATCAATTAAACCGTAATTATTCCTTCATTCGAATTCACCAGTTAATTTACGTCAAATACGACCACCAGGCGAACTTCGAATGCGTCCGCTATCAATTTTCAATAGGGAACCCGCAATCGCAACTGGAAAAGAGCAGTCATCACAATGCGTCAAAATGTGGGCTAAACGATGGCTGAAATGTAGCCGCGCAACTGGAAACGGCAACACTGTCTGGAGCTCCAAAAAGTTGGTCTTTTGGTACTGTAAGGTCATACCTGGAAAGCGGTCATTATTTTGTAAGACACATGTTTTTTAGATCAAAGGACATTTATAAGTTATTTTTGGTTACGTAAAATTCAATTCAGTCTTAACAGTATCCAAGACGATATCAGCAAGGAAGCCGGAACCGTCATAGCCGTCGGCATTTTTATCAACGTAAACCACTGGAGGGCCCTGCAAAAAAATAATATAAAAAATGTTTAATGGTTAAACAGATTCAGAAATGAAGTTGTGAAATCAAAGAAACTAACAGCCAATGTCGTAATCCGTATCTTTGCACTCTGAAAATTCTGGATATAAGAATACTTGTTCCAATCCACCTGCAGCCCTCCTGTGGAACTCCATTCCCCAAACTGCTGTACCACCGTTTGATTAGCAGCCGTGAACCAATAAACATAATCTAAAACAATTTTGTCGTCGAACATATACGTGGCTAGGACATATTTATAGTTGATTCCCATTTGAAAAGTTAAATGCTCGACTGTTTTGGAAACTTGAGATTCAGAAACTATCACTAGAAGCTTCAGATAACGATGGTAGTTTTTAATGACACTTTTTACTTGAACGTCAAAATAGTGTAAATCAGAATCAACCGAAAGCGCCAACAGATTCAGTACGATTAGTCGTTTCCGGCTCCGCCGTTTACCGCTGTACTGAAAAAGTAAATCGGCTTCGGACTCTGAACAATTCGCTGCGACTCCATGACTTCGAACCAACTTTCTAGTGAGATCAACACATTTAGCTCGAACTGAAGTGTCATTAGCTGCTGTCAGTACGAAACACTGGTCGAAGTACAAAGTTTCTGCAAAGTCTCCAATGAAAGTCGCCGAGGTAGTTAATAGGTCAGATGCCACTTCGTTTTTGGCACTGGACTTCACTAGAATTAATACTAAAAACTGTATGAAGTTTAGAAGGTTCATGCTGAAACTTAGATGAATATTTGCAATGCAGTTTCCAGAACCTGAACCTCATGAAATGCTATTAACCTGAAACTGAAAAGTGTGAACACTTTTGCGGCAGCAAAGAGAGATTACAACTTTATCCAAGCTACAAATATGCTAGACCCAAGTGTACAAACAGCCGGAAAAAGCTATACAAACGTTGCATTTATTCCCACGATATTTTCCCACGCATTTGTCCATCAAAAACCACTAACAGCCCAGTATATTTTGTCTTCATAAAACGGTTAAGTCAAGATCGAAAAGGAATCGATACAAATTCAGAAACATACATACAAATATACCTTTTATCCATCAAGGGCATCAACAGAATTGACGACTTCCAGTTTTCCGAGTTAAGCGAAGTTAATATGCTAATGACTTCGCGACTGGCGAAACTTGCTCAAACAAGTGAACCAAACTCGCATCTTGCTCGCAGGATGGGAGGAGTTTCTGCTCAAGAGGTCGAGTGACGGACGGTATGTACATACCTTTGGGCGATTTGGTACGACGATCTTCAAGTTGACGGAGGGGGGTGATTTAGAGAGGAAGAGCAAGGGCGATGAATGATGTGGTTGGAAGAGGCGAAACAGCATCAGTCGGCCTGAAGACTTGGACGTCAAGAACGTCGTCAAAAGTGAGGAAAAGTGACAGAAATAGTGCTGAGTAGTGTAATAGATATTTAGTACCCCTGGACTTCTGGAGGTCTAATTCTGCATGCTCGCATGGTTTTTCAGGAAGTGAGTGAGAGATGACGGGTGATACAATAACATCTGTAGAGCCAACACAATCAGGTTGGTATTATTGCGCAGCGCTAAAGTGAAAGTGTGCCAGGGAACCTGGATGTTGAACTTCTATTGTGATTAAAGGTGCAGAAGGGAAAAACCACGGAAAATCGGACGCCACTGTGAGTGATAATTGTGATGCATATGCTTTACCGGCAGCCATGAAGACATTTCTGAAAGATGTTTGGAGGAGTGGAAAAAAGCCATGATCAGAAAAGTTACACAAATCGAGGGGGGGATTAGCTGATTTGAAAAGCGACACAGCATTTTTGAAAGAAGGTTTGCGAGATGTTATTCGTCGCTATGTTCGTGCTTTAAGAACCGTTTATGAGCAATTGACATAATGTTTGGAATACTTGCAGGTTTGCGGAAAACTTCTACCCCTGGGAAGCACGACACCAATGATGTGAAGGAAACATCAAGTGGTTCAGCAAAATCAAATACTGATTCTCCGCCCCACGATAATTGCTCCGAGTGCGGAATCAACAATCATATGTTCCAATTACCGCTGAATTATGCTTTTCCACGGGAGGATGCTGCATTCAACGATTTCGAAAACTACAGAGGATACTATTGTAAGTTCAAATTGCCTTTGTGTAATTTGACTACGTACGTAGCTACAAACCTAGATTCCCCTGGCTGCGTCTGGGACGTTTACGGCTTCAGCACGTGATTGCATAGTGCAAGCGTAGAAGATCAGAATGCTAGCCCCTGGAGAGTTCTCGTAGACTTGAGTACGGAAAAGAATAGCTCTTCCGGCAGTGGGTGGCATCAAAAAGCATCAATCCCTAAATAATTTTGATAAATAAAGGACTCTGAAAATATTCTAACTGCATACCTCCTTCTTACAGCTAAAAATACTCTACCAAGATATAACCGGTGTGCTTCCGATGGAAAACGTTCGTGTGTCCCAGGGAGGTGGAGTGGGATCTGCGGGGAAGAAATCGAGTTTGCTGCGAAACATTTACAACGATGGAGGAATTGAAGTTGCACTTCGAAGCCCATTTTGGAAAACACAAACTCGAACGAGAACAAATTCATACCCGCTATCACATCGGCATGCAGAAGGAAGTTGAAGCACTTGAGGATTTTGAGAAACCTCTCAATATCGTGAGTCCGAGACATGATTTGAGCGTAAATCCCTGTGTTCACCGGGTGAAGCAGACATCGCCGTATAACCTGGGTCGCCACACAGTTCAGTGCTGGCACCGCGAAGATGTTTTGCTACTGAACATCCATTGCCACGTTTGTCTTAAAGTTTTCCTGGACGGATCGTCATTTGTCCGTCATTTGATGACAACGTCTCTTGGGGGTCTCCGAGTACTCTCGGATTGTGCCAAGGTGCTACAAACTATTGTGCCACTTCTTATCTTATGTATCGCTTTTCTTTCTCTCTCCTTCTCTCCTTGCACTATTATTAAATGATGCGTGTACGCATCATGCGAGAGATTCCGTGTTTGTAGTATCCGTTTCTTCTTCTGCAAACACTACACAAACAATTTTACCATCGATTCTTTCACGAATGCTTCGAACCATTCAATCACACTCATCTCTCTCTGCCTTACCTTCACGAAAATTCAAGTCTCTCGGAAGCCCCAACAACCAGCTTTCACAATTCTTCAATTGTCGCTCCTCCATTCCCACAGTTTCGACCCCTTACGATATGTACGCCTTAATATTCAAAGTTGTAAACTTTATTCCTACACCTTTTAAATCCATGGAAGTTGTCGAAGATGATGTATCTCAGACCCATGAGCCATCCACATAACAAGTTCCAATTCACTCCTCCGTTTCCTCATCGTCATGAATTTCCCACGTCATGTACCATGCCTTACATGTAATTTTCGCGTTCCTTAGCTTTACTACTAAATCTACATTTGTATAGCATTGTTTTACTTGTTTAGTTGTAGAACACACGAGTTTAAGAATCCCGCTCTTTTCTCAATGCCTTTCGCATGCACGCATATAATCTCCTTACGGCATATTGGCTCAGTCTTAATGTTATCTATAATTATGTCATGTATATATATATAAATTTGTATCTCTCTATGTATACCTATATTACTGGTCCGTGGACAGACCTTGTTTGTCTTTATTGGCGATTGTGCCACTTCTTATGGTATGTATCGCTTTTCTTTCTCTCTCCTTCTCTTCTTGCTTCTTGCATTAATATAAAATGATGAGTGTACGCATCATACGTTGTCTTTTGATTAAATGAGATCTAACCTGAAACATCTCTCTCTCTGGCTCTAAGAGCCGTTCGTCAGGCCACACTATGGCCTTACGAAAGCTTGATATGGAAGAGAAATGGTTCAACAATCAAGGAGGTAGAGTTTCGAAGGGCAATGTTTTCAAGCCAACTATCCAAACTCAGAGCAAGAAGCGCAAGCTCCAGGGAAAACGTGTATCAGGCATGAAAGTAGAACCTAAGCCTTGTGCTGGATCCTCATCGAGTAATGCTCCAGCAAAGGAACTTGCGCAAACTAACGAACAGGAATCAGGGGAGTCAGAGTCTGCCACTGACTCCGTAAATGATGCCAGCTCTGGAGAAGGAAAACATGATGATGTAGAAGTAATTGAAGATGATGAAGCCCAGGAAGACTTGGAACATGGAGAAGAAGAAGAAAAAGTATTGCCCCCATCCTTGAAAAAGAAAAAGATTGCGTATAACAAGAAAATCACACTACAGGAAAGGCCTGCGAAGAAGGTCGACAATACCAAGGGAAATCCTGAATAAGAAGGAATGAAGTGTCCCATTTGTGATTCCATCGGCAGCGATGTCTAAATGTTTTTATTAGAGTAATAGTGTGATGAGCCGATCCCTGGATGCCTTAAATCTATGTCGTTCTGGCCCAGGTATACTTGAATGCCTGGTTTGATCTTTACGGACTAAAATTAAAAAGGAAAACTCAAGTTAAAAATTGGGATTTTCTAGTAAACTGAATTGGTTTATTAAACCCAAGAAACAACAAGTTCCACAATAGACATCCTTCTTACTCGGAAGGTATGGATCGACTGCTGGTAAAATACACAATCACTAACAGGTATTGGTCAGCAGAGACCATAAAAAGTACCTTAATCTATGATCCAAGACAAGGTTCATATAACATAATATAAACAGAGACGACGACGAGGCAAGTCCATGCTCGTCATCGGAACTAAAGAGAATCTTCTATAGATTCTTGTACTCGGCGCTAGACGCAAGTATATCTATAATAGGAGATAACAAGGATTGTTACAATAGGTTTGTGAAGTACATAACTTTTTTGTTTTAACTCTGTTTATATAGATTTGAGAACATTCCAATTGCATCTTAACCCGATTGGGAACAGAACTGCATTTGACCATGCCAACTTTCCATGAAGAGGAAGCTAGAGCTTCGGCTAGGGAATGAACTGGAACGTCATCAGTAGCGGCATCCAAAAAAGCCGTTAGGCGAGCAGTATATGACGAGTATAGGACCACGGCGAGGATACAGAAAGAAGCCAGTACTATTCTGCAGGGAAAGCGGTAGACTGTGGAATGGACGTCCACACTTGTATGCATTGTTATAATCAACAGGGCTCATTTTCAACTCTAGCGACACCAGTTAAAGTTAAACTTAGCTAAGAGCTAGAAATGAGCCCTTAGGAAAAGTTGATTTTGGCAGAATTTAATGGTTATTGAGGAAACATTTGTTAATTAAGTTTAAAAACAAATTCTTGTAATTTTAACTAACCCTAACTCTTTTGTATGAAACAAGTTCATTAAAGCCATAATGATGCTATAAATGTCTTGAAAATTTGCGACCAATTCTTGGAAATAACTTGAATCGTCATTGCAATTGAGGCGATGTTGGTAATGATTGGGATGGCGAACGGATGGTAAATAAACCGGAGGGCCGGTGCTAAAAGGTAGCTTCATTGTGAAGGAAATCAATACAAAAACAGAATGTCAGACACGACTTGAAACAGACAGACGAACAGATAGACGACGGACAGACGGACGTGTGACAGACAAAATACGGACAGACAGACAGACGGACGTGTGACAGACAAAATACGGACAGACAGACAGACGGAGGGACGGAAATGGTAAACCTATAAGGTAGCTGAAGCTACCTAATTACCCAGCATGGTCATTGTAATTGAGCCGATGATGGTTCGGATTCGGATTCTGAACAATTCGCTGCGACTCCATGAATTCGAAGTTTTAACGAGTTTTAACGGGTTCATGCTGAAACTTAGATGAACATTTCTAGAACATGAATATCATGAAATGCTAGTAACCTGAAGCCGAAAAGTGTGAACACTTTTACGCCAGCAAAGAGAGATTACAACTTATCCAAGCTAAAATATGCTAGACCCAAAATAGTGTACAAACAGCCGGAAAAAGCTATACAAACGTTGCATTTATTCCCACGATATTTTCCCACGCATTTGTCCATCA
>JAQGBJ010000349.1:0-45356 GCA_034698345.1 Sphaeridia pumilis | reverse complement strand
AACTGTGTGTACAACATGCCTTTTTAGACTGTGACTGTACTATCAAAATGCAGAGAGATTTTTGAAACTTGGAGATTTCGAAACAAAACTGGATTTAGCCCGGCATTCTTAACGTGCGGAATAATACTTTTAGCTAACTTATCGATACGGGATCATATCATTTTGAATTTTAATTTCTTCGAGAGCAATAGAAAGCCTTTGAAATATCGTCGTCAAAATTTTTGGGTTCCGTACAAATATCCACAAAAGTTGTTGTTTCTATGTATAGCTCTTTCATAGTTAAGGGTCCGGATTAGTATAAGGAAGGGTTATTATAAACCATATCGTTCAAATGACACCAACCAGAAACAAAGTAACAGAGAGAGAATACTAATTGAAAAAACAGTCTAGTTTGAAATTATAGAAAATAGCCGCTATTGTAACAACTTAAATTATATACTGTTGGTATTGTTGTTGTGATAATAGATTTAATTAATGGTGGAGACAAAAGCACGCAACTTTTTTCTCCACAGAGATTACTCATCGTCTGCCAATACAATGTAACAAACAGGTTTGAATTGTTTTAGAATTTTAGGCTACTAGTTGTTTTATGAATGATCGTTGCTATACTACAACGTTGAACAGTAAGGTGTCACTGTGTAAGCCGTTTTTGGTACAGATTTGATTGTTGAACGCTACTACCTCTCTGACAGCTTTAACCGTCGTTGTTGTAGTGTCGGACTTTTTAAAGTTATTACAAAGAGACGTTTTTAGAAACGACTGAAATTGTATCAACAGTTGGTGAATTAATTACAAGTATTAGACCGAGACTCTTAACAAGAGTTTTTGTGTTATCTATAATAATGTTCGACGCCAGGGTTTTTCTAGTCCTCCGTCAAAATGTAGTACTTGGGTACAAAAAATGTATTTTCATGCCCAATGTTATTATAATAGTCGCATGAGAAATGGCAATAATAGACTTTTAGATATCTTTAGGTCTTTTAGCTACATGAATGTATATCAAAATAACATGTACAAAATCCGTCGAAGGGACTAGGACGAGAGTAGTATAAGGCATTTTGATATGGAATTCATCTACCTCATGATCAAAATCGGCTCTTGTTCGAACCAGATTAATACTTTTAGAAACTGTGTGTTTAACAATCAAGTTAGTTGGGTATAAATAGAAGCTATTATATTTAATATCAAAATATGCGTTGTATGTAGCAGGTATACAAGGTGGGATGACGCTTATAGGAAAAATCTAAAGCCTTAAAGAAACGTTTACTTTAGGCCGTATCCATTTAAAAAAATTCTAGTCCCAGCACTAACTAATGTTTCAAGCCCCACAAGTGCCACTGTGGGACAAGTCAATTCCATTTGTGTTGAAATTCTAGTCAATTCCTAACTTACATTCCAGACATTCTACTCGACATTCCGTTTTGCTATTCCAGTAATTCTTTCCTGAAGCTTGTTTAGTTGAACGTGTTAGCAATATTTGAACGCCGAAAGGCCCGAATCTTGGGCAGTTTCATTCAAGATGGCGTTTTGGCAATATATCACAACCCAAGAAGCGAATATCAAAATGAAACGCGATGAATATCATGATTATCGACTAAATAGAAATTAGCTTTAACTTATAACGTGTGATTAGTTGAAAAAGAATGAGTCATAGTTGCTGTGGTGTAAATAAGTTGAACAAAGTAGGAAAGAGATTGTAAGTTTCATGTGATTTAATAAATGAACAGTTTGATACCGAAAGAGCCTTCGAATCTGACCTGTATGTATGCTTCAAGAAGAAGCATTTTGAATGTGCTAGACGGTCAGTTTTGCAGCTTCAGGTACACATGAGCCAGGTGCATTTTACAGGGTGACTCATTCTGTTTCTTTTGCTTATGTGAAATGGCCACATAATAACCTCAAACCACATCATGGTCATTTATGCTGTATGTCATCCGATGCAACGCCATAGCTTTTGAAGCCAAACGTTTGGATCCTTGTTTTGTTCTTGGGAGAACCGCTTCGTTCCATGACTCATTCTATAGCCTGCGTATGTAAGGCAAGCTTGGAAATGTATGCAAGTAAGACTGGTATGCTGTATAGCAGCACAGGTGACTTTGTGTTTTTGTTTGGATCCTCAGCTGATGCCAGCGCCATAAGATTAGCCTTGGAGAGAGAATGGTTGTTTCGTCCAACGAACATTCTAACGTGTGTATATATTTACCGTGGAAGCGCATAGGCTTGAATCATATGTAACTGCGAAGTAAACAGTGACTTGCAAAGTTGGTGTGTAAGTAATCTAACGCTTTCGAAGGAAAAGAGACGGCAATCGTTGGGAATACGTTTGAGAACTTTTATAAATACAAGACAAGTTTGTTGTCATCCAGGTTAGTCGCAATCGGTCGGGTGAATCAAGACATTCGCCATTTTGAAACAGAGCGAAGTTGCAAGTCAGTTGGAGGTTATTGTAAGCGAAGCAAAGTTACATTTTTGTTAATAGGCGGTAAAATTCAACGAATTTTTTGACAAAGTGCTAACGAGTTTGAAGCAAATACGGTTTCAAGATGGACTTTGGACAATGGGGCGATCCTAATGGGGGCAGCAACAGCAACAATGGAAACAACGCTTCCACTAATAAGTCGGTCGGCCAAGAACAACAGCAACAGCAAACGGAACAACAACAGCAAAAATCGACATCTAGTTCTACTGTTGATGGGTCTGAAATGATGCACCAGTTCGAACACGCGAATGTCTACTGCGACGTTTGCAATTTGACCATTTTCGGATTCCGGTACAAGTGTCTTCAGTGTCCGGATTTCGATTTGTGCACTCATTGTGAGCGTCGGGGACATCATGCTGGACATGTCATGATGAGGATTGCTTTTCCTGAACAGGCTCCTGAAGCTATCAAGGTGAATATACGTTATATTTATTTAGAAAGTCTAATAGATAGAAGTTTGGGTTCTGAACTGTGAGGTTAATGAAAAGTTTATTTTGATTTCGCAGCGCTACTTTGAAAACCAAGAATCTAAGCAGGGAGCTAACGAAGAAAGTTCTGCTGAGGAAGAAGGAGGCGTTCAGGCACCTGAAGGACCTCATGCTCGTCCTCCTCATCATGGGCATGGACACCATGGGAAGTTCCGAAAACATCCACATCCACACCATCATGGCAAAAAGACGCACAAGAAGTGGAGGAAGCTGGAGTCAGATTCTTCTGATGACGACGCTGCTGCTGCTGGGGCCGCTGAAGCTATTCCAAGAGTTGGATGTCCTTATGTTATGGGCAAGAAGGAATTGAAAAAGTATGCGAAGCAGATGAAGAAAATGGCTTACATGAACAGGAAAGCTGAGAAGAGGGGTGAAGCTGGTGCTAGCGAAGCTGGAAAAGATGGACAGAAACACCCGGGAGTTGATTATTCCCAGTGCATTTCTCAGATTCAACAGTATTTGAACGGTTTCGGTAAGTGGAGTTTCACGGAGACAGTTAACAGTTTTTTCTAATCGAGTTGAAAATGTTCATTGAGTTTGATTTCATTTTCAGGAATCCCAATTGACGTGGTGACGTTGTATGATGAATGGGGCAATGGTGTTGCTACCACGAGCAACCAGCCAGCTGGTGCTACCGCTGATCCAAACAGTAACAACGAGAATGTTACCAATGCAACCGGACAATCTGGACCTCAAGCTGCTGGAACGTCGGACTTGTGCGATAAGCTGCAGAATGTTAGAATTGACATGTCTGGTGCTGCTGGCGGTGAAACTGGCGCTGAAGAAACTCGTCGCAAGTCTGGCGATGGAGAATGTGGAGGAGATTGGACTATGCTGGACAATCAGGTACGCTTTGAGCTGCATTGCTATAATTTTAGAGACAGTCGAATGTACTAACATGGATTGTTCTATTTTAGGCGGAAGCAAACAATCAGAATCAAGCCGCCGCTGCTACTGCTGCTGCAGTTCCAATGGAAAATTCAAATGACCTGAACACCGATGTCACCGCATCCATGGAACCAACTTCAATGGACAATGGTCCTGTAAAGACCACTTGGACTGCAACGGCTCCTGCTGAAGTCCAAAATACCGTTCCATTAACTCCGGCTCCACCACAACCACCAATCAACATCAACCCTCAAACGATCCCAATGCCATGGCATCCAGTCCATATGCGAACTCTTCCAGTATCTCCATTTCCTCCACAAGTACCAGAGTCTGCTCGCCCATTTCAGCACCAGATTCCTCCGACAAGACCGATTCCACCACCTCCACACCATCATGTTCCCCATGCTCCCCATCATCATGTTCCACCGACAAGACCTGCTCCACCACCACACTCTGCTGGACACGCTTCAGCCCCACAACTGTACCCTCGGATTCCAGCATTCCCACCATTGATGGATTTTGTTCACGGAGTATCCAACACTGTCTCAAATACTGTGGGAAGCGCAATCAGAAATGTGCAAGCCAATTTACCAGTACCACCAACTTCACCAACATCTGGAGCTGCTGCGGCTGCTGCCAGCGGAAACCAAGGAGACCAGTTGAGTCCTCAAATGAATGCGACTTTGAACCAGTTGCTGAGCATGGGATTCTCCAACCATGATGGCTGGCTGGCTCGCTTGGTTCAATCCAAGAACGGTGACATGGATGCAGTTTTGAGCGCCCTGTTTGACCGTGGTGAATGATTCATTCAACAAAGTTGGGTTCTCCCAACTTTTGAACGTCCCTTTCGACGTACCAGTTTTACAAGTTTTATCATTTTGACAGTGAAATCCATGTTCCTATTTTAATGAGACAGGGCAAATTTAGTATACTTTCTTTCACCATCTATTATACTGTGTATGATCCACAAAATATGACGTCTACAGAACTACAAATACTGTGATTAATCATGCACTTATTGTGTAACGAGTTTCTTTATAGTCGGACAAAGTTTGCTTGAAGCTAAAGCTAATGCCAACTGAATTCAACAACGTTTAGCAAGTACCTATGGAAGATCAAGACGGGTTTACGATTTACAATATATACTTAACTACATATATGTATTCAAGCTTTCCGTGTGATTAAAGTTTTCAAAAATTACAAACGTTCTTTGTATTTTATTTCCTTGAATGATTTTTACTCATTATGTGATAAACATTAGTTGATCGGTTCTCTGTTGGATTTTGCCAATTTTTTACCTAAGAAGCGCTGGAGTGATTGATCACTTTTTGTTAGTTGGAAAACTCATTTGTTGAGCAGGAGCTCTCATCCCGAAACCGCCTTCGGAGCATTAAAGTTTTTGTCAGGTACTCGAACATTGTGTTACACCTGTCGGGAGAGATGCTCGATGCTCTCATCAAGGAAATCTACAAGATCATCTTCATTCAAATAGCATTTCTTGCTTGGCAAGCAAGTGCATCTCACAAAACAAACTCAAAATGTGATCTCACACATACAACATGTAATCTCTTATTGGGCAAACTAACCAAGCGTATGTTTATATACGCGTAGGAGATGAAGCATAGAAGATGTACTTGTACAAAATGCTTTACAATTTTTCAGCCTTATATTATATCCGTACAGAATAGTATTGATGGGACCAAAGGAATGTGCCCGTCCAAATGGTATTTCTAAATTGTTCTCCCTTGTTGTTGGAACATACACAACATCTTTGACCTTAAATGTCAATTAATATTTGTGTCCCAACTGTACAATCAATACAATATCCAGACGCACTGTCAAGAACCGAATCATTCCAGATATTCACCTCCATCTTTGAAGATTTATCCAGAGGTAAAATGTTATTTTGCGAAGGTTTCCAATTTACTAATTGCTTGTATTTCACAAATTTACAAGATCTGTTCAACCCGTTTTTCCAGCTCACAATGTACTTGTAAAGTTGGCCAAGGAATACGCAACGCTGTAGGAGAAAGCAGAGACCAGAAGCTTTGTTTTTGATCGTCTCGTCCTTCCATGCATATCAATACTGGCGAGCCGACGGAATCCAAGTCTGCAAACCACTGGAGTGGGCAAATTAAATGATTCCACAAAAGTGGTTAGTAGCAACATCAACGGAGGAGGTGCGATGGGTCACCCGGGATTCTCCCTCGGAACCCATCAGCCGATCCCGCCCAATTCGATACTCAGCAAGCTCGAGAAATTATCGTTAACAGGTGATCTCGGGCATGGGAGTAAGAATAAAATTAGCGGATCCACAACTTCGATCAAGAGCTCTTCGGACTATTCGAGGCACAATTACATGATGATGCCGTCCCCACCGCCGCCGCCTGCGCCACCTAGAAATATGGCTTCTTCTTCGGTGATAATGGCTGACGATCCCATTTACGCCAACCTGAATACTGTGACTACGAGCAATGCGCCTCAATACCCGCCTCCACCACCCCCACCCTACGAAGGCCACCATAACAAAATCATTGGCGGCTACGGAATGACTGCCAGTTTGAGCAACAGTACGTACCAGTACGTGCCGTCCGTCGCCAATTCGGTCGCAAGTTCTCGGTCTTCGCCGTCCCCGTATAGTGGAAGTATAGTTCTGAACAAGTCTTTGTATTCGGCGGCGTCGACGACGGGAAACGGGTCGTCTTCTGATGGACCCATTTATGAAAATCTCGACAATATTCAATATGGGATTAGCAGCAGTAATCAGTCGAGTGCTGGTCACTATGGAACTTCGACGTTGCCACAGTATAATCAACATGTACAAATGAACGGAAATGCCAAAAGAAACGTCCCGACCCAGCAGCAGTCTTTGAGACGGTCTCAAGCCCAGGCTACAGCAGCAGCAGCAGCAGCTGCTGCTGCGGCTGCCGCAGCTGCCAATTTGCAGGCCAGGGATGTGGCTTACAGCGAAGCGATACCGAATAAGAACCATTTTTATGCCCAAGTACCCGTTGGAACTCAGTTCAAGACTGCCGTTGGCTTCAGTCAGCAGCAGCAGCAGCTCCAAGTTTCTTCGGCTGTGCCCTCGCCATATGCTGTTGGTAACATTGGAATTCGAAATAAGGTCCCGACGCAGATGCCACTGACGTCGCCGGTGAATGTGGGCGTTAAGAAGAACGCTGCGACTTCGGCGTCATCTTCAGCAGCGTTGCTAAAACAGCCAAGGAAGTTGTTGCCGTCGATAACCATGCATAAATCCAATGGGCCTACGGAGGCCGAGAAGAAGCTGGAGGAGTTAACTAGGCAGATCGAAGAAGAGCTGGAGAAGAAGGAAGAACATGGGGCTTATTTCGGTAACAAAATCTTAGAGCAAGTTGAGCTTTGTGTTACTAATTTTCCCTTCTCACAAATGCATTTTGAATTCAGGTATTTGCCATAATTGCGGAGAAAAAGTCACTGGAGCTGGACAAGCTTGCCAAGCAATGGGAAACCTGTACCACACGCACTGCTTCGTTTGTGTCTCTTGTGGGCGGGCCCTAAGGGGGAAAGCATTTTACAATGTTAACGGCAAGGTCTATTGCGAAGAGGATTATCTGTACTGCGGATTTCAGCAAACTGCCGAACGGTGTTCTTTATGTGGCCATTTGATCATGGAAACTGTAAGTGCTGATCCCAAAAAGTTGGCTGGAAATTTAATTACAAGTATCTGAGCAATATTACCTAACTTTGAACTCCTCGGCAGATTCTCCAAGCCATGGGAAAGCCATATCACCCGGGATGCTTCAGATGTTGCGTCTGCAACGAGTGCCTTGACGGAGTACCTTTTACAGTAGACATGGATAACAAAATCTATTGCGTTAGCGACTATCACTCGATATTTGCTCCAATCTGTGCTGCCTGCGGCAAGTCGATAACTCCAATTGAGGTAACCTTTTGCAAGTACATATAATATCAGCTCAAGCTAGAAAGAACCCAGATTATATATACATCTTGAATATTTTTAATTCCAGGGAACTGAGGAAACGGTTCGCGTTGTTTCAATGGACAAAGACTTCCATGTCGATTGCTATTCCTGCGAGGTAGGCCTATAAGCGAAGCGACATTTTACAACTTTGGAAGTGAATTTCAAATCTCAACGCATTTTTGTTTACAGGATTGCGGTATGCAGTTAACTGATGAACCTGATAAACGCTGTTATCCTTTGGATGGACACTTGTTGTGCAGGCCGTGCCATGTGAACAGATTACGCTTGATGTCCATGTCGACTCCACAGAGTCTTGAGGTTCCAGAACAACTTTTGTACTTTTCAAAACTACTCATATTCTTTCGTTCAGATTCACTAATCGCATAATATTTTTGCAGGGTGTTTCAGCGGCCTACCACTGTATAGCGTGATTTTTAATTGCCATCAAGTCAGCATATCAAGGACACACATTCCGCTCTTGCCTCATTCCGGACACATTCCAAATCTATAAACAATTGCTCCATCATTCTGAAACATTTGAAATACTATCGAGCCAAAGACTCAAATTTTACTGATGCCTGGTCAGTAAGAATTTGAGAAAAAAAGACAAAACTATTTTACACGACGCTATAGAATACCTCATATCTATTTTGCACAGCGTATGCCATGTTATTTGTAATGTTGTCTCCAACCCAACATTGTCAAGTTCTGAATGCTCACTATACTCATCTATATGAAACTTCAATTCCCGAAATTCTCCAACTGACACATTAATGTAAGTTAAAGTAAGGTCCAGTGCCATTATGTGATACTTTGTAGGAATATGTACAAGCCTTGCGTGTCTGTTTTTTTGTCAATCAATCCACTGCTACGGCACAATCTTGTTATATTAATTAATTGTTATGGTGATGTAGAATTAATAGTGGCTAGTAAATTGACAATCTAATTGAGACCAAGTTCAAGTTACTTGTTCCTTTGTGTATCAATCACTGTGCTGAAAAATAAACGCTCCTATTCCAAATTCAACGAATGTTTTTCAGTTCCCGGCCTCAATCAACCCGTTATGCAACAGAGTAAATAAATCAAAATCATTGCGATATGACATAATCCGTGTATAAATTATAAATTCGTGCTGGATACAAAAGGACGAGAACATCTTCATTTCGTTCCATCAGAATCAATCGGTGAATATGGAAAAGGTCCACACCTCAACTACAACCTGTTGCTGTAGAACCAGTTCGTTGGTCAATCCAGTTTTCTTTGCAAAAACGCCAAATAATTGCAATGCTGAATAAGCACCAACTGGAGAATGCAAAAAACCTAATACAATTTAATTCTAGTGTACTGTTTGACCACACATTTGTAAGTGATTGTCGTTGTCGAATGACGTCACACTGGGAGACATGATGGACACGATTGTTACGGTTTGCATTGAAAGCCAAGCCAGGTAGCAAAATGGCGTCCAGACATGCAAAGCCTTAAAAAATTCGCAAACAAAACAAGGAAATGGAGCTGAACTCGATGTAACAAATCCGGCTTGAAGGAGCATACAAATTCAAGTTTAATTACTGATACATTTTTTAGCCAAAAACTAAAGCTGGTGAAGCGTATATACAGTATATATATAACAATGCTAATTTGAAGGTACACTAAGACCAAGTGCCTGGGATGATATACTTTCAGTGATGGCGATACCCATATTAGCTCTTGATGCCAAAAGGCAAAAAAAGAGAGTAAAAAAATGATTCTTACGAATCAAGCTAAAGAGAGAGTTCTAAAAAAAGTTTCGTGCGTAAATATCTAGGGCGTTTACCACCTTGAAACTTGAAGAAAGTTTTTGCATCCCCAGATGAACATGGAACATGCCAGAAAAATACAACAAAACTTTAATATCCACCTGTCCGTGCTATGGCTAAACCCTGTAAAATTCAGTTGCCTGATTGGCGATTGTTGCAATTTTTTTCCCCAAAGTTTCATGATGACTCTGCTTATGCTTTCATGCATGCAAAGCATACCACGCCGTCACCACCAAGACGAGATGTGTTTGAAAAAGGTGATTACAGGTGTTGGTTCTGACAAATGCTGATCTGAATTCCAGGAGCGCTTGAGTCTGGCGCCATGCAAGGAAGGGTTTATCCGTGTACATTTACTTGTAAAGCGGCTAATCCTCCTACTTACTATGACGGTTCGGTTCCGAAGAAATCCATTATTTTTAACTGCCTCGGGCCATGTTTACCAACATGGAGAACCCATATGTTGAGCCCGAATAAGTCGTATGCGGTTTTGGATTTTAATGGCTTGGATTTTGATTGGTTATACCAGAGTAATGGCTTGGAAGCTCCGCCTGGCCAAACTTATGAGATTGCATATGATCTGTACAGAAAATATAGCCAATTGTTTTGACAACAATCGAGATGAAGAAGATGGATATCGGCAATGCAAGAGATGTGGTCCTAGGGCAGTTATGCATAATTAATGGACACCAAGGTAGAAAAGTAATGGTAATGATAATAAGACAGCACTATCATCTCCAAGCTCGATTATATATATTGAAAACGAGAGTTAGTTGTTAGAGGACCAAACAGGATCTCTGGATATTTATTGATGGAGATGGCTGAAACGTTTCATGTATGATTGTTGATGGCGGCAAATTGTTGAGGAGCAAAAAGCTGTTGTATACAACTTGTAGTTGGAATCTCCAAGGGGTTTCAAATATCTACGTGAGATTGGCGAATTCTTATAGGCGTGTTCGCCAAAAAGGAATGTTGTTGTTGATCATCAAAGGGAGGTTGTGCCTGGTGGAATGGTGAAAAAAGTATTAAAATAAACTCAAATGGCGAAACCGAGTCTTGGTTAAGGTGAGGTTGAGGCAGGGACTGGAGAATAAAAAATGGCGGCTTGCTCAGTATATAAGCTGAAGCCAAGAATGGACCTGGCATAGTCTGCTTCTCACTTTCGTGACATTTACTTCAAGTTGAAAATTGTGCCGGCACGAGCCAACTCCCAAATCCAAAATGTACAAGGTTTTGGTAAGTGGAGGGAGCATTCAGTTCTTCATTTAGTTTAGAATTAGAAAATACTGCCTTGTGAAATTTTTCAAAGGTTCTATTCAAAATTCCAAGTTTGCTCGGATCTAAATTTACCGTGTTTTTTTACAGTTCTTCTTCGCCATCTGCTTCGCCGCCGCCATGGCTGCCCCAGTCCTCTTGACCGCCACCAACCACTTCCCATACACTCACGGATGGTAAGTTGTCGCTTTTGCTATTTGACCCCCCCCCCAAAAATTTCAAGTTGAAAGCCAAAGCCAGTTGATGTTGAGTATGAGCTAAAAATCTAAATTTCTGCCCCGTTTTGCAGGACCGATGGACCAAACAACGGAGTCGGCCCAACCGTCCTCTTGACCCACCCAGTCCTCCACCACGGATACGGTGCCAACTACGTCGTCTACTAAACTGGACTTCCATCGAATCGCCATCAACCCCTTTAGTTATAGCTTCTCCTTGCTTCTATACTCAATGAATTTTTCTCCAAAGTAGCCAAGTAGCTGTATCGATGCAGTTCCAACTTTTGATGTTTTCTACCGCCAGTCCAAAAGTAGTTGTTCTCCGATTGGATTTTGTACATCTCTTATAGAGTAGAATATTCAACAAATAAACATCAACGCTACTTTCAGCAAAAATTGGTTTTAATATTTTTTAATCTCCATTACATTGATACCGTAGTTGATATCAATGACAACAAATTTTAAATAGCCAACGATACTAATCTAGGACGATTCAGACTAGATTAATAAATTAGTCACAGAACATTGGATCAGATAGGAATGTTCGAGAAGTACTTTGAGACCTATATTAGAAACAGAAGAATATTTACGATTCAGTCGTAAATTTTAAGCTTATCGAAAATCTTCTCGTTGACGATATCCATCAAAAACGCTATCGGAGTCATCCCGGATAGATCCTTCGCCTTGACAATGTACGAAAGCGACTGTGCAGAAAATCCAGACATGAGCAGGACCCCAAGTTCGTTACTTTGAACAGGAGTCGAAAGCTTGCCGACGGCAGAACGAAGGTTCCAAAACACAACAGCTGGCATGGAATAGCCGTTTTCGGTGAAGAGCCTTTTGGCGGATTCGTAATTGGTTTCAGTGGTTTCATAGCACGCTTCGCCCCATTCCATATCCGTGTAAATGAATAGGATTTTTGGCATGTCTGCGTCTGAAACCTTGTGCTTCTTTCCCATGCCGACGATCAGCTCGAAGACTTTGTGGACGTTTGTGGTGCCGCCCCAGTCCATTCTGTAGATGGACTTGACACTTTGGTAGAGCGACTCTTCGTCCTTGATTTCGTGGAGCTGAGGGTCTTCGCTGAAGGTGATGCAGATGTTGTTCCAGGGTTTGGCAGACACTTTCATTGTGATGAGGGTCAGGCCAATGGCAGCTTGCATTGGGGTACCGGACATGGAGCCGCTGACGTCACATACTGATACAGCGCTCTGGAGCATGCCTCCACCACCTGAGAAACAAAATCAATACTTTAAATCTCAATTCATTGTTGTAAAATATAGAATCAATCAAGTGACCAAAAAATTCATCTTACTGCTCGTTTTGATGCTATCAACCAAAGAGTTCCACTGCTTCTCCAGTACGTCAATCTCAAGCTTGTCTGAATCAGACATCGACTCTTCAGAATCATCATGCTGATGAATTTTGGTGATAAATTCCTGGATGATTTCCAAAGGCTTTAGTGCACCTCCAGCAACCTTGGACTCTGGCTTGCGGATGTAACCTTCGAACCTCTCTCGATCATGTTCCATGAACTGAGTCTTATTTCTCTTCATGCATTTGCTGGCAACGCGCTTGTAGTTAACTCTATCCCATTCGTTCTTGGACATTCGGACTTCGGGGATTTCAAGGAACTTCCTCAAGGGAACGCAGTACTCTTTGTGGTACATTTTCCTCGCGAGGTACGCAGCTACCGGAATAGACTTGGCTTTGATCTCGGCGAGCTTTTCGGGCAGCAGATGAGCCAGTTCAAGTGCGATCGAAGACCCAATCAGAGTGTAGCGGTCGAAATGAGCTTCCAGAGAAGGCGCCCACTTTCCAGCCAGGGAAACGTCTTTGGGGAAATTCTTGCTATCCGCCTTGTCCTTCTCCCATCCTTTTACCAGCTCCAAATCCTTGACAAGTTGTTTTGCAAACAGCTGGGCAATGCGGGTATGGAAGACCCTGTATTTGACATCGCTCTCAAATTTGTCTCTGGCAAACCTCAGGCGGTGCTGGTCCATTTCCTTCCTCGGTGTGCATTTCTTGACAGCTTTTTCTTCGTATTTCTCCAAAATCATTCTGTTGTAGACGTCCTTGGCTTCAATATGCTCAGGTGTCAACTTCCACTTGTGTTTCTTGAGGCTGACCTTCTTACCAGGCTTCTTCTCACTCTCTTCCTCCGCCTTTCGCTTGACGGCCTTTGGGATACCAATGCGTACCATGGAGAATCCAGACCGACTCGCTCCAGCCCCAGCTCCAATGTCATCCGTCCTCAGATGCTTGTGAACAAACCCATCAAAACAAACGGCCAGAAGCATCTGAAGAGCATCCTTCCAGTAGCCAAATTCCAGGAGGGCTTCCAGATTCTCGTACAGTGTTTTCGGGTGGTTTTTGTACAGCCACAAAAGGCACTCGTGGTACTGGTAGCGGATGCCTTTGCCGTTCTTGATGCTCCGCAAATGAGCCAATAGCTTCAAAGTATTGAGATCGTCCTGAGCCCAAGAGGCTTCCAGAAGCTCCAGCGTTCGCTCTGTCGGAGTCTGTTCCATTACATGGAAGAGGAAGTCCGCCCTAGCGTCTCCAGTCTCCTTGAACGTTACGGCGTTGTTTTCTGTTCGGATCTTCAGAGCTTCTATTTTTGCCGCATCGACAAATGGGGATGAGGCCTCAACCATTTCGAATTCGGCTTCAGGCTCATCTTTGACAGCCTCCTTCTTCTTAGGGACTTGGAAGCAGGTTTGAAGGTCCGTTTCTGTGATTTCGGCACGGAGGACCTTTTGGCTCAGCGTGAAATCCTTGAACTTCTGGGCTGTTGACATGATGCCTTTTGAATCCTAAATACCTGTACAGTTTTTATTATTTATTAGAACACTTTTGAGAATCTTTTTAAAAGCAGCTGGGAATTATTCAAGTTACCTGATGACTTTACACTGTTAACAAAACCAAGTTACCGGTCAGTCAGCAAATTATTGTCAAGCAACTGGAGGAGCTTGGAGCTAACTGACGCAATCTTTAGTCGCAACTATCCTTTTCGTGCCAGCAACAAAATGATGAAATGACCGCTGCTGTTCTTCTACAGAAACGTCCGGTGGATTGTCGTGCCGGCAGTTTAGTTATATATTATACTAAAATCCTCGCTGTAGAGATAAGCGTTAAACGTCAAAGGAACAAACAAGCTCTCATATGAAATGTATACAAATCATATGTCGTGCAAGCGTTGTACAATATAGTATGCTTTTAGTGCTTCAAGGTTAAAGCTGTGGGTTGTTCGTCCGAACGCTTTGGCATGACTCACAAAAGTGAGATTCGCCAAAACGTTCACCGGAGAAGAGTGAGCGATTTCGCGAGAAATGTGTATGTTTATAGAATCAGCGCTTTCGGCCTGCGCTGATATGCTGACACAGCGTTATAAATGCTGATAGCAAATGAATATGAACGTTTCACAGTTCTGCAGAATAACCAGATATACATGAAAGCCGGATGGTATTAATCTTACTGTAACCGAGTTTTGCGAAACGTATCAGTAATTCTGAAGAAACTGAATTCTCAGTGAAAGCTTTTATTGTAGTAATTCAAGGCATTAGTTGGTGAATCAAGTAAGAGTTTCAAAGTAGCTTCAAATATGCATTGCGATGATGATGGAATCATGAAAGGGATGACATCTTGTTCTTGTAACTTAATACCTGTAATTGTCTTGAGTTCATGCAATTGGCGCTATTGAATCCTGCAAAATCGTACGAGAATTTTGTCATCATCCCTTTGGAAATAGCGACTATCAAAATGAACAAATGTGGTTGGTTACCTGGTCAGCGTTACGGCCGCTTTTTTGGTTGGCGGATCGGAAAAAAAGCCCGCTGGCTATAAATATATATTGTCAAAGAATAAAGCATAGAAAACAACCTCACCGACCCTCAGGTCACTTGAAACTTGAAAAAGCTGCTAAAATGCCACTTACCAGCTGGATAATATGGATTATAATAAGCTGGCACGGGAGCGTAAGCGGGATTGTACGACGGCCACACATACGGATCAAATATTCCCCTGCCCTGTAATTCAAAAGATTAGAACACTTGTTGGAACTACGGGAATCTAGCAATACGTCAATTGTATCAATAACTCTACTTACTGTGTCGGATGGTGGGAAGCACAGAGCGCTTGGTACCAAACAAATAGCAACAACGAGGGCCAGAGCCTTGGATCCACATTTTGAAACACCCATGTCCTTTGTAGAATAAAACTTCAGGAACTTTGAACTCAGAATGCTGCTGCTTCCAGATCAAATGAATCTAAGGTCCTCAATATTCCGCCAGTCTGTTTGTATTTGAGACACTGCTGCAAACAATACCTTATGAAACCGCTGCAAACGCTTCGGTCTAAACAGTATGAAACAATTGTACCATCAAAATTTTAATGGCTAAGCAATAACTTATACTATAACAGACTGTATTTAGCTCGCAAACGATAAAAGCCAGGCTTTAGGCATGCCCGATGTAACATTGCATCCTTACAGTTTCAAACAACACATAGTTATAACTACAAAGCAATTTGTAAAAACGCTGGATAGAACAATAAAATTGTCTGCACAGGACAAACAGATATAACAACCTTTTGACTTTGAACATAAATAAAACCAGCCCTCAACCAAGTATGTACATGAAGATTGCTACTAGTAGAAATATGAACAGGCAGAATCAGTGAATTCTAACCAAGACAAACTTACTAAATATATAATGTACTACACTAATACCATGATGCAACAAGCCCTATGCGGGCTTGTGGATGAACGAACAGAAAAATTGTGAAATCCTGTTAACGAATACAATTTTCAAATATGCTATTGATGTGACCAGCATCAATAAACTTCTTGGGTCCATAGAAGTCTACTACACACCGCCTAACTTGGATCGTTTCTTTGCAATGGCGTCTTCAACGGCTTTAAGCTGTTTCAGGAGTTCTTCTCGACGCTTGATCGTTTGTTTACTTTCCTTTTCTCCCGATTTTGCTCCATTCGAATTATCTCCAGCTTCCTGCGAGGGAAATAACATTAAAAATAGTGTAGGGAATTAACTTGGAGCCCTTTCTGAAACACAAATAGGCTTACCCGTGACCCGCTATCATCATCAACTAGTATCGGTGTCCTATCACCGCCACCGTTTTCTTCCTCATCTGTGAGATATTAAATGGTGTTAGTCAACAAAACTTTGCTGATCAAGAAACATGTAAGTTTTTCAAGAAACTTTTACCGTGCAAGTTGTCATCTGCCAGGCGTTCGATAACATTCTTATTAGCACGAATTGCTCCACCAGATGGCTTCAAAGTCATACGAATTTGGGCTTTTGGAGGAGGCTAAAGATGAAATACAAATAGTAAACTAAAAAAAAGGCTAACAAAATCGCTGATATTTTGGATGATTATTTACCTCTGCTTTCCTCACTGGAGGTCTATTCACATGAGGATTAGCCGGCTTCGAAGCAGGCGCAGGTGGTTCAGGTTTCTTATCCGGAGTAGGTCGTCTTCGACGAGCTGTGGTCAATAGATATGATTAAAAACCAAGTGAGTTGTAAGTTCCACCAATGAGCTGCTTAAAAACCGTGTTACCTAATGTCGGCGATCCCAGAGATGAAGAAGAGGAACTGGAGGAACTTGCTGATCTTGAGTGTGAAGACCTCCGGGTAGGAGATCTTGAGCGGGAGATAGATCTGCTCACTGATCTGTCTCTCGAGAATTTTGAACGAGTGCGTTGTTTTGAAGCTGACCGAGATCTTGATTTTGATTTTGACTTCGACCAAGGTGACCGCGAACGAGAATTCGAACGGGATCTAGACCGGGATGAACTGCCAGATCTTTTAGACCAAGTTCTTTTGCGTTCTTTTGCTATCCTTCCTGCTGTCCTCAAATCCCGCTCTCTCCTGTGAATGAAGATTTTCAATAGTTATTTCGATATCTCGTGCATATTTCTGCACAGGCTTTGCAAAACTACTTACACAAGGGGAGGGTTGTTTTTATCTACCAGTCTGTCTTTTGAATGAAGCGCTTTTGGTGGCGATGGAGCAAATCGAGGAGGCCTATTGAAGTGAGATGGTCCTCCAAAGTTTCTTGCCGGTTGTCTTCCGAATTCATCCTGAGGAGGAGGGGGTGCGATTCGAACTGTTATGAAAAGGAGAAAAATACGACTGAAATTTGCCATCTCTTCGTGAAGGATTTACTACAAAGCTGGCTGGCTACGAACCTGGCTTTCCCGGAGGAGAAATTCTCCTTGGAGGTGCTTTCCTGACAACTGCTTCCCTTGACCTTCTACGCCGTTTAGCAGCTGGACTTCGAGAAATCTTAGAGGACTTAGACGATCTCGAAGAGCTCCTACTAGATCTTGAAGATTTCGAGGAAGTTGATGATTTTGAAGAAGATCTGGAGGAACCACTTGAATAGCTGGATCTTTTAGATACGTTAGAATCTTTCCTAGATTTCCGTGGGCCTGGTTCCTTTTCTCTCATCCAAGGATCACGCCATTCTTCAGCTTTTCGAGGACTGCAATTCAAGTTCAGCATGATTAACAACTCATTATTTCCACGGAGAGCTTTGCTTTCTCACTTACTCTTCATAATTTCTCCGATGTCCATGAGGCCCCTGAAATGATGGGTCAGGAAATTTCCCGCCTCTTCGCAATGCGGACTCTCTCACCATGCGAACCTAGAAGAAGTAAAATTAGACAACGCGATTCTTTATACTTCCTTTTCATGAGATAAACTACCTCTGGTTCATGTAAAGGTGGAGCTTCTCGGATGGGTGCAGGAGCGTCTCTTGGAGGTGCCTCCCGCATTCCTCTGCTAGGTTTATGCAACCTATGAACTCTGTCTCTGACAAAGTCGGGATCAATTTTAGCAGAAAGATTGTTTCGTACTCCTGATGTTCCTGGCCAGGAACCTCCTGGTCCAACACCAGCTGGTGGTGCCATAGTAGCAGGGTCAAAACGGGTTAAATATGGGTCATCATCTCTGCAACAGAAACCCATGTAAGTGAATCCAGTAGACTTATGAATTGCCGGGATATGATAGGGGTGACTTACAATGTGTCAACAGCAGGCGGAGGAGTAGAGGGTTTCCGTATATAGTAATCATTTTCTTTATCTAGATCTTCCTGGGCGAGCGTCAAGTTCATTTTCTTCTCTTCAAAATCAATGTCTGTTTCTTTCCTCTTTACAGATTGCTTGATAACCTATAACAGATTATAATGAAAGTCAACACAACCAAACTTTTAACGACATGAATGACATTTCCCATGCACTCACCTCTTTGGCCGTGCGTAAACCCCTCTCCCATGCAGATTCCTGAATGGGTGGTTCATCAGGTGCCACCATCGGAGCAAAACTTGGCGGTGCTGTTCCCAACAAACCTTGTTTTATCATAGGTGGCGGGTTATTAGGGATAGGCAGTAACGGCCGCATAGTGTCAAACATGGTGTACAACCCTTTATCAGTTACACCAGGGTGCAAGAACCTAGAATACACAAAATACAGCGATCAGTCATTTACATCTCGTCATATTACTTTCTTGGATTCTACAAAATTCTCTAACCTGCAATTGGATCCCCATGTGCATTGTCCTTTGCCAAAAAACCTGCAAACCGGCTTAGGCTCCTTATTCCCACGATCTTCATCATCAGTCACTTCACCTTCTTCTAGTTCATCATCGTCTTCCCCTTCGTCTTTATCGCCTTCAGCTCGAATAGATTTCCTCCTAGGCTCGTCTTCTAATTCACCTTCTTCTGAACCAGCTGGAGATCCCACAGGCTTTTCATCATCCTCCAATTCACCCTCTTCCTCGTCATCGTCGTCTTCTACCGGCGGTTTAGGTTCGATAGCAGCTCTGATGTTTTCATCAATATCATCGCCTTCAAAGTCCAACACATCGTGGTCCCCTCCGACATCGACAACTTGACTCGTGCGTTTAAACTTGGGAGACTGGTTCGAATCTTCCGGTATAGAGAACACGGTATCCTGAGCCGTATCGTCCAGAGCTTCTGGATTTGTTCTATCGGATGTTGCACTCAACTTCGAGGAGCTATCAAACCCTCCAGTACTATCTACAGACGGGATATCTAGTTCACCGCTTTCCGAGTTCTCATTCAGTCCTGTGGAGCTGTCGGCGTCCATGTTGGAACATGTACAGATTCAGCAACCCAAGCTATGCGATTTGAAGGTTCAACTCTTCGGATTCTGAAAGCATAACAAGAATGTTGATGTTGATTAACATTAAAAAAACCGAATAAGCTTTTGCAGATGATGGATGACATGAAAATAGAAATATGTATACTTTTTTGTTACGACTGCAAAGCAACACAATAAGTTACGCTCAAAAACAAACTACGTAGACTAGTTTTCAGTAGCACTACATTGAACACATTTGAACTTTTCTCTAAATCTAACAATTAATTAAAATTAATTTTCAATTCTCATTCTCGTTCGAATTACACAAAATGAGTTTTTACAAAAACACCTGAACCGAAAAATTCAATTTCTGAACTTTCGGTGGCAGAGGTTAATGAATTTTGCTCTCTCTCTCGCAACACAACAACCGATTGAACACAAACATGCTCTTCCAAACTTGTTGTCCACGGAGAATCGTCGCTAAGGAAATTTTCTCTTCCCGACTCTCGCACAATGAATCTAAAGGTAATTTATGAACTTCCAAGAGAATTGCCGATGAGATCCAACTCCGCGGCTGCGCCACCGGCTCGCAGTGTGAATCTCTACGAGGCGTCATTCACAGCATTTGCTGAAAGCCTTTTCCCGCTGCTGCAGCAAATGCTCGAAGCTGCTGCAAAAATACTTGCGACTCATGACGTAATTGGCTTATGACGCTCGTAACACTTTCTTCGACAGATCAGATCGAAAAGGGTGAACACCCAAATTGACATTTCCGAAGAACCCAGCGTCAATGCAAGGGCCTTGCGATTGCGAACTTCGTAGAGATAATTTAATAGACTGAATAACTAATTTATATATAATTCACAAGTTCGTTCTGTGAATCTAGTCGCTGTTAATACATCTTCTGTGGTTTTGTTGTTGAGAATTTTTCTGAAGGATGAGGATGAACGATTAAACATTCCAACAGTGAGAGCACTTTCTGCCGTTGAAGTAATAGGGTTGGTATCATTCGAAAAGACATTTATGGTTTCTTTTTACTTTCAAAAGGTCTATTGAGAAGGTTGCAAAATGGACCCTTGGATAATTCCGCCCGTTGAAAGGGCTCGACATGTGGAGCAGTTCAAGAGCCTGAATCCGGTGGGCGGATTTGTGACTGGCGATCAAGCTAGAGGATTCCTTATGCAGTCTCAGTTGCCACTGCCGGTGCTAGGACAAATATGGTATGAGCATGAGAATAAGCTTCGGATAATAATTTTCATTAATTTAGAAGTGAACTGAATAAGATTATGTGTTTTACAGGAGCTTGGCAGATGTGAATTGCGATGGAAAGATGGACATGAATGAGTTCAGCGTTGCCTGTAAATTGATCACCAATAAGCTCAAGGGCATGGAAGTTCCACCAACTTTACCACCAAGCCTTCGACTGGTAATTAGCACCGGGAGCAATACAGCTACGCCTGTAATTTCTCCATCTGGATCCTTGACGGGAATTGCTAGCCCTACATTGCCGCCTGTTCTCCCTGGAAGTGGCTATACTACACCGCCAGTGGCTTCGTCACAACCTGCAGATCCGTGGACTATCCAGTCTCATGAACGAGCAAGACATCAAGACCAGTTCAGGAGCCTAAACCCTGTTGGAGGTTATGTGACGGGCGAGCAAGCCAAGGGATTTATGTGCCAGTCTCAGTTGCCTGGAGCTGTTCTTGCTGCTGTTTGGAATTTGGCGGATGCCAATTGTGATGGGAAAATGGATATCAATGAGTTTAGCGTCGCTTGTAAGCTGATCACAATGAAGCTCCAAGGTTTTGAAGTTCCTACGGTTTTGCCGCAGAGCTTGAAGAACGTTTTGGCTGCCAGTGCCAGCTCCACCCCTACGCTTGTGTCACCGACTAGCATGGGACCTAGTTTTGAAGACAAGCGGAAGGAGAACTATGACAAAGGGCAAGCCGAATTGGAAAGGCGGCGTAAGGCTATTGCAGATATGCAGCAACGGGAAAGGGAGGAACGAGACAGAAGGGAGCGAGAAGAAATGGATAAGAGGGAAAAACTGAGGCTGGAGCAAGAACGGAAAAAGATGGAGGAAATCGAAATGAAGATGGCGATGCAACGGGAAATGGAAGAAAGAAAGCGAGAAGAACTCCGAAAAGCTGAGGAGCTCAAGGAAAATGCTCGAAAGGAAGCTGAGCGCCAGAGAATGAATGAAGTACAGGATGCAAAACGGCAAGAGTTGATGATGCGTCGTGAAAAGGAGCAAGAATTACTCCTGAAGATGAAATCCGAGAACACTAATTTGGGTCTGGAACTTCAAGGGCTGACAGACAAAGTCAAGGAGTTGGGCGTTAAAATCACAGAAACTCGAGTTGGAGTTTCTGGCGTTAAGTCGGAGATCGATGGAATGCGGGCGAAACGAGATACTTACATGAATGAAGTTGCAACATTAAAAGCGAAATTGAAGGAGCAGAATCAAAGAATACTAAATGCCGAGAAAGAAAAGGCCAGGTTGGACAAGCTTTCAAGCGAGAAGGAAGTTCGTCATTTAAACCTCAAGCAAGTTCGAGAAAAGTTGAACACCTTGAAAGAAGAAGTAAGTTTTAATTATTTGTAGGCTATATATTTCAAAGGTGAATCAATTATTGCTAACCTCAATTTTGCTTTCAGCTCGACAAAAAGAAACACGACAGTGATGAATCCACAGCTGAGTTGGATGAACTCAAGAGTACATTGTCCACTTTGATTGAAACTTGCAAAACTGTATATGAAGATTACAAGGACAAGAGAGAACAAGTTGTACAACTCCGTAAAAAGCACCACCAGACCTTCGATTACAATGCTGCTTGGTCTACAGACCCAGCAGAAGACTTTGCTCCTCCAGAATCAGAAGTTCTGTTCTACAGGGCTTTGTACGATTTCGAATCACGCAATCCAGATGAGCTATCATTTACGGCAGGAGAAATTATCACAAAAGACACCAGCGCCAATCCAGATCCTGGCTGGCTTGCTGGCATCATCGAAGACCGTTCCGGTTTGTTTCCTGAAGCCTTCGTTGAAGCTTACGACCCCGATGCGGCTGGTTATGATGCTGCGGACACAGGATATGCTGCCGATGCCGGGTTTGCAGCAGAAGAACCTGTCGCTGTGCCGATTGCTGAAGTGGCTGCTGAAGAATACGCGGGCGAATACTACGTTGCAGTTTATCCATACGATTCAGCCGAACCTGGAGACCTATCATTCCAGATAGGAGAAACCATCCTTGTTACCCACGCGGAAGGAGAATGGTGGTCAGGGTCGATCGGCGCCGACCGCACGGGAGTGTTCCCCGGCAATTTCGTATCGAAGCCTGACGTAACTGCTGAATCTGAAGCATTGCCAGCTGAAACGGCATACGTAGATGAAGCATCTGTCTTGCCCGATGAGCCTAGCAAAACTCAATTGGAACCGTATGAGGAAGCTGAATTAAAACGTGAAATGAGTGAAATCATTCAGCAAAACCAGGCAGCTATACCGAAATCCCCCAAAACTGTCAAGTCTGGGAAGCGTTATGAAATCGCAACTGTTTTGGCAAATTATCAGCCTTCTGGCGCAGGTCAGTTAGCTCTTACTCGAGGTATGCTCGTTACTGTTCGAAAGAAGTCTCCGAGTGGATGGTGGGAAGGAGAGTTACAGGCAAAAGGGAAGAAGCGAGAAATCGGATGGTTCCCAGGATCATATGCTAAAATCCTTGGCCCGGGAGGTGCCAGCAGCCGAGGTGGCAGTAGCAGAACAACTCCCATTCCATTCGATGATATGCCTGATGAAACAGCTCCAGTATTCTACGGCAGTGAGTCTGGAGACGGTGACGGTCGCTCATCATCCGCCGCCGGGATAGCTGGGGAGCAGGTCATAGCTCTTTACCCGTACACTGCACAGAACACCGATGAGTTGACCTTTGTCAAGGATGACGTTATCACGATCATTTCCAAGGATGAACCGGACTGGTGGCGGGGACAACTGGGAAGTACTGTTGGTCTATTTCCGACAAATTATGTGGAACCTCTTGGAAGTAAGTCAGCCCTTCAGTGAGCAACGGAGTTGTGGTTTTCTTGTCACTGTCTTTACTATACACCGATGAACATTCTTAATGCATTACATCAGTACCCGTTGCCGAAACTTAAGCTTCTCTGTCTGTAGTATCTTTAAATGTGGCTTCAATCTGTACTGAGGACAACAATGTGCTAAAACCTCACCTATTAGTCATTATCATAGAGATATCGTAGTAATCATTAGCCGAAGAATCTCGCATCGAAACCGGTTATAGAATTACCGTTCTCAGCGGTCTAAAACAGCAATCATTCGTGGTGATGTAAAATCAAAGTTAAGCGTTTGAATAAAAGTAAGTTAAATAGTAACTGACAAAGGTCCTGTATTTTTTTGTGATTGAAACAAGGTATGGTTCTAGTAGGTGAGGTTTTTTCATTGTTGTTTGTTCTTCTGTTTTCCGTATTTCTGTTGTTATCGCCTCACCTTCTAAATTCACCTGTTTCAATCACTGGTACAATAGAATATACTATACTTGAACTTTTCAGCTTACACCAACGGTCACGTCAAGCAAGATAGCAATGGTTGGGGATATCAACTCCAGCCTTCTACGCCAACTTTCCGAGAGTCTTCTCCACAATTCACTGAGACTCTCCAAGAAGGTTCGCATCGTCAAGAAGCTATCAGGGAACTTATTGAAACAGAAGAAGCTTATTTGACTGATCTTTTCATTGTCAAAGAGGTAAACTCCGTCAACTAAATTAATATGAATCATATCATTACAGTTTACTGTAAAAGGCTAATCTCTCATGTACATTTATTTCGATTCAGTGTTTCATCGATCCTTTACTCATCAGCGGCCATATGAAGTTGGAAGATGTGAATGAAGTTTTTGTGAACTGGGATGATCTGCTGGAGTGCAGCAATCGATTGTTGATGGCCTTCAAAGTGCGATGGAAAAGCTTCGGAAGGATTCAGATTGTCGGAGATATTTTGACTCAACAGCTTCCTACCATGCAGATTTACATTCGGTTTTGCAGCACCAATAACAAGGCGCTAGCTTTTCTTCAAGCAAAGATCACCAAATCAGCTACGTTTGCGAAATTCGTACAAAACTTGAGCATGAATCCTAAACTGAAGACCAAGAATTTGCCTCTAAGCACGTATTTGCTCAAGCCAATGCAAAGGATCACACGATATCCGCTACTGATTCAGAAGATTCTCCAAGCGACTCCAGATGCTCATCCAGATCGGCGAGATCTTGAAGAAGCGTTCTCAAAGGCTGAAGAGCTGTGCAACATGGTCAACGAAGGTGTTCGAGAAACAGAAAATTCCGACTGCCTTGAATGGATCCAGCAAAGAATCTCGTTAGACCCTCAAGAGGAACGAATCGTGTTCAACTCACTCACCAACTGCGTAGGGCCACGGAAATTCATACATCACGGTTCTTTGAAGAAAGTTAAGAGCGGCAAAGATGTCGTCGGCTTCCTCTTCAATGATTTTCTTCTTCTAACGTTGCCAAACAAGGTAGTTGGTAGGATTAACTTTGCTGAACGTAACCAATCGCTGCGTTTCAAAGTCTACCGGAAGCCCATCCTTCTCCAGGACATGGAGATCGTAGATGGAAACGAAGAGAATGAAGTCGTGATCAACAACATGCTCTTTTCCTGTGCTGGCGTCAACGAGAAGCGATTGTGGGTAAACAAGCTTCAAGAAGCCAAGCGGTCCTACATCAGAACCGAGAAGCAATATAAAAGCAACCAGAGATCGAGTAAGTTGTTGCTCAAGTTGAGAAGGAACCGTAGTTGACCTTCATACAAAACAGAGACTTGTATAATACCATTGAGACTGAACCACAAATATTTCATGTGTGCAGAGCATTTAAAAGCCTTGGGAAGGCTTCTTGTCGTAGTGATCGAAGGAGTTGAATTATTGAACGAAAAGGGTGAGCATAGAAGTTCTAAAGACAGTACAAAGCGTGCTATACAGCTTCAATTACCCATTTTGTATCAATTGCATGGTAGACTGTAGACTAGCATAGCATGATTCAGCCTTGCATGGCCACAATAAGTCTCGTTGCATGATTGCATGGTCCTACAAGTTTGGTAACGGCTCTGTAGATCGTATGGGTGGAAATTATAGCTGACTTCTTCCTAGACACTTTTGGTTTTCAATTAGCCGTTGATTTGCTTAGGAAAACTTGGACTTGGTCCTGCATGCGGCCACTTACGCGTTACCTTATTGAACGGAGTTGATTTGCGAGCCTCTGGAATGAATTCTTCCGGTAACTGCCTTCGGGCGATTGCACTTCTTGGGCTTTATGTGGTTTTGGTTTTTGAGGCCCGTTGAATGCTCAACTGCTTTTGTTTGACATAACCGTATTGTAGCATGTGATAGAATAATGTTTTTTGTTCTATTTCCTTTTCCGCGGTGGCAAGTTTACACGCTTTTAGTCTTGTGTGTTGCTTATTGCTGACTTCAGCCTGGTCGAAAACTATTTCAATTCTATTGCTCCGCAGGGAAAAGCGACCCATACTGCGAAGTGAGTTTGGGGAACGAAGTCAAGAAAACCCGCGCCATCCTAGAAACGTTGAATCCAAAGTGGAACGAACCGATGCAGTTCACCGTGAGAGACCTCAAGAACGACATTGTCTCGATCGCAGTCTACGACAAGGACTTGTTTTCCCCAAACCAGTTTATGGGTCGAACAGAAATACGAATCGCAGCTATTCACGAGGCCATGCAGTCAAGAAAGACTCCTTGGACCACTAAATTTGCCTTACAAGAGGTGAAACAAGGAGCCGTAGTCGTTAAATTTCATTTACAGCTATTTAATGAATAGGGATTGGTACAGATTCGGCTTACCGATCATGTAATATTTTTTTGATTGTAACTTAAATACTTAAATATCTTAAATGTTGTTACTTGCACTTTTGAAACAGGAGTTCCTTACTGAAAGATTCATTCCAGAGTATATGTTTACTCCTGATGTCAAGTTACCTTTTTTGTGATACAAAAGTCCCGTTTGATATATATTTATGCGGGTTGATGTATTGATATGAACTCTGTGTTAGTGTAATCTACCGGAAGCTGAAAACTGTTATACTACTATGTATATTCTAATGCTGTAGCTGTCTACAAAGTCCATTGACGCTGCATGTAATGCAGCTAAAATATTATTCTCAGGTTAAACTGTTCAAATATGCGTACCTGTTGCTTTGCAGCTTTTTCGTCAAGGGCTTAGAAGCCTTTTTTGACTTGTGTGATCAAGAGTATTGTACATGGCACAAATCAAATCTAAAATACTTAAATTTTTGCCTTAAGAACAAAATGCCGTAGTCAGGTAGTAACAAGTTCCATGCCTAATTCCAACTGGTACTGTTTTGCAAGGGGTTTGTATTTAATAATAATTATATCTTTTTTCCAGTGACATTCTTGAAACGCTGTCGCTTGCTTGAATTCCCATGTGATATTATAATGAATAAGGAATTAAATTTGACTGTGCTGCAGTTTGGCGTTTTGTCCCTCCATTAGGATTTTACAGAAAAATATTTTATCAAAAGACGTATTGTCATTGTAAATGTCAAATTCCTCCATCAACGAAAGAATGGAACGATATGCAAGGGCTACTGTGTGCATGTGATGCAATGCATGCGAATATTTGACGCATTTAGTCGACTGAAAAGTGAGAGGGTTGCGAATCTCTATATATTCGAGAGTATATATTCAGTAAATTTGAGACAGGTGAATGCAGTGTAACGTGGAGGAGCTGCCTTTGGAAAGCACATGCATCGCGGTTTCATGCTCGGTTGAATCTCACAACTCACCTGAAACACATTAAGCGAAAAACACATTCCATTATGCATGGCCGGAATCCTATATAAAATTTATCTCCTCCTGTCTATCTGTATACCTCCCTATAGAGATTTGTTCATTAAAAGCCGTAAGCGACAGGAATAGGAAGTCAAGGAGGAAAAAAGTAAAACTGTCTCAAGGGAAGATGAGGCTAAAATGCACTTGTTCCAAAGCGACTTGGGAAAAGCGCAAATACCTTACGTAATATGGTAGCTGTGGGATTGAGGAGACGATTTCCTTGGTTATGTCATATGTATTGTTGTCAATAGCCATTGAGGCTGTTGAGCAAGTTGAACAAGTCAATTCCAAATTGTTGACACTTTAGCTCACACCTTTCCAATCAGAGGTATTTCATTTTTGGTTAAATAAATCTGTATACACTGTGCGTCAAGTATCATCAGTTTTTTAGCAACACCCACTAAAGCAAGTGCAATGATGCAGGACCAAAGTGCTAAAAAGTCATAAGCCACTAACTCACATTTAACAAGCCGCTGGAGCCAGCAGAACGCGAAGTTTCAGGCGCAGGTTTAGCCTATAAAGCGTTGGCCATGTTGAGCAGTTTCTGGAGGAAGTATCAGCCCCATTGGAAACAAGTGCTGAGGAACCCGATTTCCGTTTCCGCTTAAATTCTGGATCTCCCCTCCACCAACACTGTTATATACCATAGTCAGCACGAGTTTATATACATATTGAATTCTTTTGGATGAAGAGGAAATAAGGTATTGTTTGACTTTTTGATTACTGGTTACAAAGTTCAACATTGCGTGCAAACAAGGGATACCGATGCAGCTATAGAAGCCAAGTGTAGGTGGGCTGGACTCAAGTTTGTGGACTGTAACGACCACACTTTTAGTTGTAGAACAAATAATGGTGGAAAATAATAGGCGTTGTATTCCGCAATGAGGATGAGATAAGTAAAGGTGTATACTTGGTAAAGGTCAAGCAAATCAATGGAAGGAAGTATGGAATGGCGGCCTCTGAAGTGCGTTTTTGGACTTGGAAGGACTTGGTGTAGGCGTCGTATGAGCCAAAGAAGAGCATGTGGGTTAAACACGTTTGATAATATCTGAATGAAGGTGCAAAATGTTTATGGAGTCACACATCATGTTGCAGGACCTCAAGGGCTGTTTGTAGGTGTCAAGTGGCGAGTGCTTAGCATTAATTAATAGGCGGTGCAAGTGCACAGGAACGACCTTGTGCGCCATTAATGTTGGACAGTCTGCAGGCAGACTTGTTGATTGATTGATTACTGAGCAAAGCCATAAAGTTGATGTTGATAGGCGACATCAACGATAACGTTGCATCATAGAGCAATTAAAGCCGAAAATTTAGTTGCATGCATTTGTGTACTGTAGGCTGCGAGCAAGTTGAAGCTACTGTAATCATTATTATTTCTGAATATTTGAGGTGGCAAGTTGCAGACTCTTGGACGGTATTTTAATTTCAACTTTAATACGTTGAAGGGCTCTGGCTTGCATAACAGATGGGGTTGAGCGGATGTTCAATTAAGCTTGAGAACGATTTCAATGAACGATGCCACCTCAAGTCTCCTGTAAGAGATAATCCAAGAAGAACATGAATATAATCAGCACAGCATGTAACAAGCTGAGTTGTAAGACGAGTAATTGAGTTCTGCAAATACTGTATTGAGCCACATTATTGTAATTGAAGCATGTTGGCCGAAAGGCTTCAACTAATGGCAGGGTACCAGGCTATGGGTTGAACATATTCCATTTTCCAAGTCTTCCAAGTCGTCGATCCTTCTCCTCGCTCCGTTGGTGGGTCAAGCCATTTGTGGCTGATTATGATTATTAGAGAAAGTTGTCTATACATTTTCGGCAAGACAAAAGTCCTTAAAAGCCAAGTCAAGTAACGAAAGGGAAAGGGACACGAGTTGGCCGTCTCGGCCAAAAAATATTCACGAATGCATAAGCGACTCGCCGTTACTCAACAATCAGCAACAACGCTCTTCGCTGCATAACAATATGATAAACAAAGGGGTGTGCGTTTCCTATACATACAATTACGTTGGGTTTAGTTGGAGCCAGCTGAAGTGGACGAGATCAAGACAATCTTGAGGCTATCATGAAGTACGAGCTCTTTTCGAAATGTATGAGTTTATCATGTAACGAGGTGAGGCGTCGACTCAAGATTGCAAAAATCGTTATCGCTATATACTTCTTCAAGTATATTCTTCGACGACCCTTTGTAGACATAGTCAGTTGCAAATTTGGAATTGCGTGGGAAGTACACACACACACATGTTTTTGTCAAGGCAGTTTCCGCTGGATATATATATATATTTGATTGACTGCTTTTTGGAGCTGCCGATTTGTTTTTGGAATTTGCAAAGGTTGTAATTTTGGAGAATCAAAGTCGTTCAAAGTAACCGGTTCAGCAGCAGTTTTGTATAAAGGTAAAAACTGCCGTTAAGCTTTGGTATCTTGTGCCAAGAGTAAATTAGCGTTTGGCAAAGAGGGACATTGTGTTAATATGGGCGACAAGGTTGATTTGTGTATATTTTTTATTTGCAGCATGTGGGAAGTCAAGAGGACGACGGAACGTGTCAAGTGGTGGTCGAGTGTTTGAGTGCGTTGGCTAACAAGATGGTGATGCAATCCTTAAGCCCAAATGTCAAAGCGGAAGAGGTTCAATTTTAAGGGCACGCAAACGTAATCGAGCCCAGTCAGGATTCCAAGAAACTAGTGATTTTGTACTTCCGACGTAGACTTGAATGCAAAATGTCAGCGTACTTCGGAGGAGCCCGATCTGGCGGTCATGGAGATCCAGCAGTTTACCGAGGTTTCGCCGGCGACGGGCTGAGTCGGGACTATTACACACATTGGGAAGTTGACGAAGATTTGATTGAGGGAGGAGGAGGTGAAGGAGGAGATGGACATTTAGCTGGATTTGGTGGGAAGCGTGGAAATGGAGTACGTTATGGCGAAGGTGTACCAGGTGTTTCTTGTGTTCCTCATCATGACGTTGGAATGAATAGACGGGGATGGCGAGTGAGAGCCGATGCTGAGGATGACGAGGACGGGGTGAGGGAAATGGCAAGGAATGCACCAAGGGTTGTTAATAGTGGTGGTGAATACAGGAACAAGAATGGAATGAGAGGAACTGCATCATCAGCAGGTGGAATCCATGTGGGCAGATTTTCGAGAGGCAAAAATGGCCATAGTCATCATGGGGACGAGGGAGAAGTGAATAATATTGTAAACAACCCACATGAGAAATTCAATGTCGAATTTGATTACGACGATACGGTGGACGAAACTGGCAGTAGTGCTTCGTACTCGTCTGGTTATGGACGCTGGAATATTCATCAACATCAGCAGGAGCAAGGAAGCCATAAGGACCCGACCAGGCTCTACTTACAACGTGGTGGAGTCGTGATTTCTTCCAATCCGGGCAAACTACAATTTGCAAGTGGCGGTGGTGGTGGTGATAGTGATAGAGTTTCATCATCATCTAGAAACCATCATCAAGGAACTTCGTCCAGATTACATTCTGCTCCGCAGTCTTCTCCACTTCGAGCATCACACGTCCATTACCTTCTTCCGGAAAGGCAGCAACTGGAGTCTGGAGAAGAAGAAGACGAGGAGATCCAAGCCCGTAGCCCTCGAATAACAACATTTCACCAACCTCGAGAAATTCAGCAGCAGCAACATCCCGCCATCATGAACAAGCAGCAGGGCATTTATCACGGCGGGTCCGGCAGAGGGCGCGCGCCACAAGTCCCCGAAAAATTCCATGATGAAAAAGAAGGCTCAGAAATTTACGTGATGGACACATATGTGAAACCTCCTGCTTCGGTTTACAGGTATTAAAGTTTGCTGGAAAAAGCTCCTATGGATTTTCGATATGTAACTATGGGATTTGGCCATGGTTTTTGACAATTTTCTTTTTTCTTCTTCTCGTCTACAGCCACTATACAGACAAGAGCAGAGCCCCTTCGGAAATGTCCTCCGTCAAGACGAAAACTTCCCGGAAAGGCGGAGTCGTCGTTGAGACAATGTCAGCTCCGAATCCTTGCTGCCCCAATACAAAGGGCGTTTGCTGTCTCTTGCTCCTGGTGAATCTGGGACTGATTCTTGTCACCTTGGGTTTCTCAATTGTACTTCAGCTCTACGAACCCCCGGTTGTGTGGTAAGCAAGCATCTGAAAAAAATCAAATTTCCAAAGAAAACTTTTTACAAAAAAAAACTCTTTAAAAGTTGCGAATCAACTTTATTTGAAAATATTCCCTTTTGAAGCAGCTTTGATTATGACATCCAGCCTACCATCGCTCCTCTTCTGCTTGTTATATCGCTGCACTGATTGACAAAACTGGTCGTGATCCCAATTTTGTCAATTGTGTTTAAACGCTGACTTCTTTACCATGTTCAAATGAAATTCACTCTAAAAATATTTTAACGCTAAATTGTTTAACGGTGCTCAAATTTCCTGGGAATTTTTACAGGTACTGTGGAATAGCATTTTTGATCGTTGGCTTCATTGGCCTCTTTGCAAGTCTTATATTCTGCGTGCATCTGTGCCGCGAGTCGGAGGAAGCCCGTCGCCGCGGCGTGCAGCCCGGTGAAATGTACTGGACGCATCATTGGCAGAAGCGGATTTCGCTGCCAGGAATGTCACGAGAGGTGGAGAAAGCAGATGATGTGTCCACTGTGTATTCGACTCGGAACGAACGAGATGAAGATAAATATTACCACCAACCAAGGGAAGATCGACGAGGCATGACTCCAATCCATACGTACGGCCATCACTAGTCCTCCGAAGAGAGAAAACTCAGAGTTTGCCATTTCCCCTACATGTATAACTGTGTGTGAGTGTTGGGCGATTCTTCCTTGTTCGTGTGGTGTGATTAGATTTGGACAAAACTATCGCTGAGGACCCGGCGGGAATAATAGTGACTCTTTTGTTCCGAGGCTGGAATTGAAAGTGGGCTGAAAATGTGCGTAACGCCATTACTGCTCTCTACTCGAGCAGAAATTGGTTTCCACTTCCAGTAGTCTGTGTGTGTTTGTGTGTGTGTGTCCTTGTGCCGATACTGACGAGTGGGATTTGGATTTCTCCTTGTCTTATCCGTCAACCTTATTTTTCTTGTGTCTTCTTCACAGTCACAGACTGTGACTCAGCCGTCCCTTTCTTTGGCAACTTTCTTCTCAAACTCTTGGTCGTCACTCGGCATCGTCGTCGCGGCACTTGAAACTTGTACTTTTTTACCACTTTTCTTCGTCACTTTGGAAAGCTCGTTTCCGAAACGGCGCAACTGTTGCACAGTAGTATTGAGCCATTACCACTGGCTTGACATGTTCAAAAATCCATTGAGAAATGACCAAAAAAGTATGTATCTTGTACTTTTACTTCCATTCCTTTCTTCGCCATCACTCTTTTTTTGCAACTTGGAGACTTTGAGCAGAGGCCTTCTGGAACCGAGGGGCGGCGGCTTAAATTTCTGAGAAAATACAAACCCCTTGTTCAACGTTGCTGGAGGCAGTATTGGATTGAAAGTTGATGGAAAATCTCGGGCTGAAAAAGGATCAAGAAGAGGCAGGAGGAATTTGCTGGAGAGACACATTTATTTCTTCAAGTGGAAAACAACTGACTGACTCGTAGGGCTTGAGCAATGTATGTCTGGGTGCCAGTGTGAGTGTGTCGTGTTTGTATCGAGAAATAGTATATTAATCAAAGGAATTTTTGCCTTGTTCAACATGCCTTTTTTCGCTGTTAGCCGTTATATAGAAATGGAGCAATGTGTGTGTATGTGGCTGTATTTGTTAAAAAGAAAGTAGGGAAAGTCGGGGGGCAACACTTTTTAACGGTAATCGTTTTCACAAAACCCGGAGACGCTCCAGGAGGCAGGCTGAATCCCGCTGGCTTGTACCTGGGTGGGAGGCTGAAAGGACATTTTATTCGCTGTCTGCTTGTGTGCAAAATTAACCCAAGGCTCCAAGAACGACGACGACGACGACGACGAGGGTGACTGTATTGTCGGTCAGTTCCATCCATGGCGGCAATCTACTTATGTAGGAGGCGCTGCTGCTGCTGCCGCCGCCGCCGCCGACTATTCGTACCTACGGTCTTGGTCCTACAGATGCCTGCGGTGAATACTTACTACACAGAGACCCACTTGGGCTCCTTGTCATACATACGAGGTCCGCCCAAGGAGGCCTGTCTTCAAAAGCGTCTCAAGGAAAAGTTGTATAGAAAGCGCTAGATACATTGTAACGTGCCATCCAAGACAGTTAGACGTTGTAAGTATGTGTCAGGAGGCCAGGACAAGTAAATGCTGCCGCCGCCGCCTCCGCTGCCACTGGCACTACTACTATTAATGGAACACATCATCTCAGCATGATGGCAATGTTTCACAAGGGACAACAAATTTATTATTACTTATACTTACCAAAGAAAACAGTTGCTGCTGCAGAATAAGTCCATATTTTATATATATAAATATAAATACAGCACATTGTTGAAATTCATGTATAGATTGTTCTAGTAGCAGAAAACGCTTAAAAGTGTATGCAAGCTTTCTAGACGTCCTTTACTCGTCACTCACTTTCATTTTTGCCAACTTAACCACTTAACGTGTAGAATATAGTAAATTTACTAGTCAAAGGCTGAGAAAAGGTATACAAACGTTTTGAGAAATTATGTCATGTAAACAACGATAAATTTCTATATTTTCAATAAAACTGTTGAAAACAATCCGTCTGGAAGGTCTTTTCGGAATTTTGTCGATTAATCACGAGGACGTATGTAGGAGTAGGGTGTGTGTATAGAGCGTTGCGGAAGACTTTTGTTACTGTCAAAAGCGTCTGAATGCGGACACATGGACTTTTGTAGATAAAGAAACAACGAAGGTTAGTTTTATGAAGGTGAGGAGTTGTTACATGGACCGTGTCGGGTTTACGACAGGGAGGAAAATAAAGTGCCGTTCGTTTCATAAGGAGCTTGTTGTTCGTTATGGACCAAAAAGCCATTCAGACCCAAGTTACGCGGGCAAACCTTTGGCCAAAGGCCAGAATCAACAGGAATTCCGAGACCAAAGTAAGTAACGCGATCAAGACAAACAGTCCTGTAGCAACAACGAAACCCTTTTTCCTTCCATGCTTTTCGCTTTGACAACAAAGCAGTTTCCGTCATTTTCATAAAGTTATCAGCAGCATGCCTCCGTCTAATTTAAAAGCTGGAGAAAGTCCGCAGATGGATGACTGGAGCTAATGTTCTTGTCAACAAAAGAAATTGTTTCAGCTTTCTCACACAAATTTAATCCAAACATGTAGCCGGCGAGACGAGGATTAAAAAATTTGCACATGTTTCTTCTCCAGACTTGATTTTTTCCAGTCATGTACATTCATGGTGTCATTAGGAATTTTCAACGCTGATGGTTGGTGAATTGAGCCAAGTACATGAATATACTATGCACATTCCAGTACACAAGCTTCAAAAGATCAATAGTAATAATAAGAATGCATAAACAAGTAAACGTGATTGGTGTGTATAATGTAGTTTGTGCATTTGATAGCATTTGCAAAAACTAGGCTTCCACGAGGAGGTATTTCGGGAGGTGACCGAGTTTTCAGTAAGATGGCTTCATAGTGTTTCTGCTATCCTATTGCTGCAATTTGCGAAAACTGCATGTGGCACCTCTCCTTTTGCTCGTTTGGAACTCGTTATTCGGGAATACGTTTGTATCTCAAAGTGCTAATAGGACATGTTTCGGTGCTGGTGCAGCAAGATGCGGGCGTTTGCATTAGGGAAGCTGTGGTAAAATGTTGGGAAATCGCGGATAACCCAAGCGAGTTTCAAGAGTACGCCAAATACAGATTGCACTTTAGCGCGCCTTCATAGTCAGTTCCGTCATGAAGCACTGCGGATCATCATCCTCCATTCGGATGCTCCTTCTTGTGTATACAAACTTTAGGTGCTTTTACTTTGCGAATTATATATGTTTACCTTAAATTTTTGTATCGTTCACTCTAAATATCAGGTGCTTCTTTGTGTGCGGAAAGCCATAATAAATTGGCTGATACTTAAATTGTGATCAATGTCAATGTCAAGAAAGGTGCTTGCGGTAACTGGTAGTGGTTGGTGGTAATTTACGACTGTTGGTGATTATTGGACCATTGTGATTAATCGACTTGTTTATTGCTCAAGCCATAAAATAATCGAGTTTGAGACTGCTCCTGCTACTGATGTATATATACGTACATATAATGGTTGTGCTGAAAAGACTTTTGAAACCCGCAAAATTATAGGACAGGTAAGAAGACTTAAATTTCTTGGTACAGTCCTTGTGTTAAAATTGCATGCCGCATACCGTTCCTTGGAAATATTCGGCTAGAAGATGCCCAGGTGTGTAATGTGAGGAGTGTAAGATTTGCTCAATAAAAGTTTCCCTTGCTCTTGGCTTCCACCTCCAGAGAAGATGAAATGGGAAATTGAAATCTGACTGAGTGATGCTGAATCCGTGTTCAGCTTGTTGCTGTGAGGGTTTCACCGGGTTGCGAATTCCTCTTGGATTTGCAGAGATTTGTCGAGAAAATGTGAATGGAGAAAAAGTTGCCTCTCCTCTTTTTCTTCTTGTTCGTCTTGTCCCTAATGTTGGGACTGGGAGAATAAAAGGGAGTAGGAGGAGATTCATCTAATCCAACGAGAAAAAGCTACAAGTGAAAGTAAACGTTATATAACGTTGCTGCCGAGAAAGGGTCCACAAGGAGCTTTGTGAGCTTGGCAGATTTGTTAGGAAGGAAATGCGTAAGCTGGAGAAAAGTGTACATGTATATGTAGGCAAGAAGGGATTTGACACCGCCATATAAAACGTTCTCTGAAGTTGGCCGATTCTTGTAAAAGTGTGTCTACAGGCCCACGGATATTTTTCAGAATATCGTTTCGGGTGTATGTGGTAACCAACTTACTCCAGGCTGACGTGTGCAAGAAAATTACCGAAAAATGTTGGTGGTATGAAGCACGTGGACTACGGCATATGTATATACATATGGGGGTAATAGACACGTACTAAAGTTGTAGTAAAGTGTGCAGCTGTTTTTGGCAGTAGTCTTGTCGGCGGTGGTGGTTGGCAGGCAACTTGTAAGCATTAAAGGCGGTTGAAAGAAATGGCATGGCGAATATGACAATGTATATCGAAAAGGGCGTCTGGTAGCAGCCTTGGCGGCGGCAGTGAAAGATGGAGGTTACATTAGAGCTAAGTACGGGAATGAGAAGCGGTTACTACACACAAGACCAAAAGACTTTGCTTATACCAAGAAAATGTACATACGCCAAAAGGTTAGTATTATACTTTGCTCAGTCACTCATAAAAAATATTATGAGGGCTATTAGACGGTAATCTAATTTTTCCATCGGCTACAGACAGATGAAGGAAGGAAACGAGGAGAAAAAGAACAAGGAGAAGTAGAAAAAAACTGGAAAAAGAATTGTGCCCAACTTCTTCTCGCCGCACGCTTCGGATGCTGGAAATGCTTTCCTGAAATTATCCGTCGTTGCCTGTAGTTTACTTGCGGCGGCGGAAGAACCTCATGCCGGGCGGGAAGGAACCCGGTTATGACTTCACCTGCTTTCGTGGTATCTAAGGCGGCTCTTACTGAAGCCACACGTTTCTTTCTACTTTCACAACATTAAGTTGCTGTAAAAGCTGCGATGATAATGATCATGATGATCGCCCATGTTCCAGAACGGTATGTGGAGCGGATTGAGGTGAAGACAAAAGTGAAATTGATGCAGGCCTGTCATAATGGCTTTGCGGTCTCGAATGTCGAAGCGGTAGAGCTGGAACTTTGGATAACGATTATATACAGTATTTTGATGCCGAAAGAGACTATGGTTAATTAACTGGTACAATGGAGATCAAGACAACATTTGAAATTGTGGTGAGTTGAGCAAACAAACAACAACATGTCTTAAACAGGTGTCTCGTCGAATTTGGCGAAAGAGACGGCCATCAGAGTCCTGGAACGAGGCGGAGAAACCTGTTTTGTTGTTGTTGATTTTGAATTGATTGGAGCTGATGTTGTTGTTGCGGTTGGAGCTGCGGTGTGTTTACACCTCGACAAAGAAGAGAAAGAAAAGCAAGATGGAAAATACACGAAAAGAACAGGAAGAAGAAGAACAAGAACAACTGTGCAAAGAAGAAGCAGTTTAGTTTCTTGAGATAACAAGAAAGCTATTGTTTAGATAAGGTTGGTGGGTGGCAAAAGAAGACGAGCTGTTTTGGTCTCTCGTGGACCATGAGTTATCTCTCCTCAGAGAGTCGAGCAAATGGTGAGTTTGCTTTATTCCCGTTAGTTTCTCCTCTTTCTTTACACCACTTTCCTTCTTGTTTGTTCCTACATTTTCCAACAACTTGGGCTCTTCATCCATGGAAAAACAACACAGATTGAAATCGCAGGGCGCCGCAAAACACTTGAAGCAAGTATACATTTTTAAAATTGCAATAGCTCTACTGACCCTGCGTCTTCCAGCAGATACGGTAAATACAAAATGTGTTCCCGCCCAAACCATCTGCCATTTTGAAGTACAAAAGTCATTCGAACAAGGTCCTTTTTCAAGTACTTTCACCGTATAGCAGTCCACGTTATGTGTAAAGTGCTGAGAGAGGAGTGAGAAAAAACGTCTTTGAGCCAGATATGATACAGTTGTATCGCCTACAGCGAAACGAAAAATCAAAAAGGACAGATTGTGTAGTCGAAGCCGTTGGCATATATTACTTGAACACAAAAGTTGGTAATGTGATTGATTGATGCAAAGAACGATATCGCTAAAAGCCTTGCGCTATTTTACCTAAGGTTATACACTATTCGGTTACTGACATTGAAACCGTTTTTTTGCGAAAAATCCAACAGTCTCTTTCAAATCTAAAGGTTAACGTACAAAAAATAGAGTGGGAACACTGAAAATTGGCAAGCGGAAAATGACCTTATGTTTCCAAGAGGAAATGGGTATAGTAAATGCGCTAGATTCATGCTAATGTCTCTACTTTGTAAACATTTCCAAGAGCCTGTAAAATACGAGTGCAAAAAGTCTCAGTTTGAACGATGCATGCAGAGGCTATGATGACTTGCCGCGGGAAATACATACATTACTTATTATGTTTTCGAGGAAAGCTTTAGTTTTTGCAACGTTGAGCCGTTGAGCGCACGAATAAGGAGATTTGGTAAACATTCACGGGCATGCATTTTTCGTCAGTTTCGATTTTGCGAATTTGCGAAGGTGAAGGTAATGGGAAAATGTCAATTTTTAGTATTAACAGTCTCTAGATTTAATAGACCGGCGTGGATAATTGAATAAAGGCACTTCCGAAGTCATTCGACATGTCTAAAAAATTAGTACTCTGCGGGTACAGCAAGTGCCACCTAATTGACTCAAGAATTAAGAGTTTTTTTATTGCATTTAGCAGATACTTGTGACAGGGAAAAGGATTTTGAGTAGTCACATTATTTTCAATGTAGGCCAAGCAGGCTGATTGGAAAGTGGGAGTGGGAGTATCCAAGGCTGTAATAATGAAATGTCATTGGCGGCACTTGATGACGGAAGTCGGAGCGGCGGTAACCGTCTGAGTGAGCATGGACACTCAGGACGTTGTTTGAAAGAGTATGCAGCTGTTTTGACAAAAATCCCCAAATGTATGTTGACTTTGGGGGAAAAATGTAAGCGACATGTCGACGGCTTAGGCTGCCGCTAAGATTATTTATGTAGATGGCAATAGGCATGCGGGCATTAATAATATTGGCGGAAGTGACATGGCAAACACTACGTAAAAGGGTCTGCAGACTTGGCCTGATGAATGCATCCAGTTATTAGAAGCCTACATGAATCTGAGGCGTGCCAAGCGTAATTTTCATGAGACAACCCCAATGAATATAATACACGTGTAATATTTTGTACGCGCATCGCAAGACCACAAGTGAAACTGTGAGCTTTTAAATTTATAGCGAAAGTCACGGTTATGAAAATTAAATTTGTGAGTTGGCAAGAATCCGGATGTATAATTTTATCTTTAGCGTGGATTTTACAAGCTAAAAGTATCAAATGCAACTAACGTTGCCATGTTTTATACCATCCGAGATAAATGTGACGTTTCCCCCTGAAATTACAGATTCGTCCAAATTACATTTAATACACAGTAGGAAGAGATGGATTAAACCAAGGTCAAGAAATTGGCAAGATTGAGGATGAATCAATGGGATTTTCGTCGGATTCAAATTCAACAGCTTGCTGTGTCAAGGAATAAAAATTGCTACAAATCTCTTGAGGATTTACCATCATGTCTTTGCAATTCCCTCAAGGCTGCTCCTTCAGAAAAGGCGTCACAGGTTTCGTTTTTAAGAATGATAGATCTCTGTCCAAGTACAAACAACCCGGGTGCCTAGACATGATATCGTGTATGAAATGAAAAGAATTTTGGCATCGCACCCGTTTCAGAGACTAATTGGTTTAAGCTTCAGGATGAAATGTGGTCGGCGGATACACTCAGTCAGTGATAGTGATCAAGCATGTCTGTGGTATTTCCATCCAATGTCAAGATTTTACCTGAACTTGGTTAAATCGAAAATTGAGCTTGATTGTGCACCGAATCATGACAATAATTCTACATACTACTGTGTGGATACTGTTTTTGATCTTCACAGATTTCTTGTGAAGTTTCTTTGTGTTCTTCTCTTCGTATTTGAGAAATAGAAATGCAAGTGTTGTGAAATGGCAATTGGAGCAAAACGCCGGGAATTTGGCAAGCTCTGTGAGAGTCTTATTGTCGGAACATTGTATCAGCGATGTTGTCTCGTGCTGGTGGCAAATGGAAAATGATGCGGCTGTAAAGATAACCATCAAAAATGATAGGACCAAACTTTAGCGGAAGTGCCGTAGATTCACTTGCTGTAGCTCGCTCGGGTGGTTTCATACCTTCCCCTAGTTGTTACTGTTTCGGCCCAGATCTTGTGCGAAATGACATTTTTCGAATAACACAAGTCATCTAACGTGCAGGTTATGAGGAGGCGTTTGCATCAAGAAACAAGATAAGACGACCAAATATTTTTGTGTTTTGACTCTCCCTAAAAATACAAAATTAATTAAATGCCAATGACGAGCAAGTACACATGGAGAACCTAGCGCATGTCAAAACCATTATCTGGAACTTTCTTTGAAAAGTAGGTGAGGCGACTTGAGAGGAGCGGGAAAAGGCCAAAGTAATTAGAAAAAGTGGCAAAAGAAAACTTTGTCCGGCATAAGTCATGCAGTTAGCTTGGATCGTGACAAGGTTCTAATTGGACACAATGCCGTCTCCCGAATTGCCTAAACGGAAATGGCTCAGGTAAAGCATGTGTGTGTTTGTGTTTGCAAAACTTGCTTTCAGGAATGTATTTTATGCTCTTGTTTATTTTTTGATGTATTCACAACAACACACATAATTTTTTTACGTGACAAATATCCTCTACGGTTAGTATCAACCTCGTTTCCAGGACGACTCATATATATCACGTAATCAAAGCCAAAAACATCAGTTTGTAATATAAAGTGAGTTCATGTTTAACGCCAAATCAACTGAACCAGAGAAAATGTACAAGTCATGCGGCAGGAGCTCGCAAGTCTTGAACAAAAATTTTCGTCTTATTTCACGGAATGATACAGAATTTTCCTGCTCCTGACTTGATGTGATGGAGTTTGCATACAAATGGCAAAATACATACCCGACTTCGTGTTTACGTCTGTCGCGTAACATTTCCTGAAGACTCAGTAGCCGGCTTGGCAGATTTCTCGTGTGTGATATGCACTTAGAAACCTTGTTACTTTTTCCAATAAAAATGTAAGTAAGAATGATGACGTATGCTAAAACTACACCAACAGAATTTTGCTGGAAAGGGACTCTTGTTCCCAAAGAAGAAACAAAACGTTTGCAAAATTTACAACCGGGTTTTTGGTTCAGGGAATTCCATGTACCCTTGGAATGTATTTCGGGAGGTTTGTTCATGTAATAGCTAAGCTGGATTGGATGGGGGAGAGGAACAAATACATGTATACTTTTAGAAGGCTTGTGGCAAAAGACGGGGATTTTGCCATGGTGAAAGGCTCAGGCGAGCCTATGTACGTGGATGGATAAAAGGAAGTAGAAGAGAAGAAAACAAGAAAGGCAGTAATTCAAGATAAGATGGGAAACAAAATCCTTGGAGAGATTTTTAAAATAAGTGTTAAAGAAAAATCCAGAGGAAGAGAAAGAAGGCAAAGCTTGTAGATGGAGAGAAAGCAAGAGCAATGTATAAATATGGGGTCACAAATAATAACGTACCGAAGTTTTTGAGCGTCCTCTTCGGCATAGCTAACTCGTAAAATAATTATTATGAACTTAAAAACTTTTATACATACGCCAACTCCCAGAAACTTACAATATGCACAATTCTGTAAAAAATGCCAAAAAGTCATGCTCTCATTATTAAGCCCTATAATCTTGATAGTACAATCTATACTTACTAGAATCTAAAACATGGCCACTCCCAGCTCTGCATTTTATATTTACATTTACAGTCTTAAAGTCTTAAAATCTCAATACCAGATGACTGTATCTGCTCAGATGCCGGCACTGCGCTTTTAAACGACTCTGTCGTCGTCACTTTGAGTTGAATGCCAAACTCATGTTGACGTTTTTACTACTCGAATTATCTTAAAAATCTATCCGCAGTTTCTTGTTTTAATTGTACATGAGCAAGGCGGTCGCCATAATACCTTGGTTTATCTCGAAACCTTCCGTTACACACCGCCAACTTGGTTGACTGAGTTAAGGTCATCACCAGGTGCTTGTAAACATATGGCAGTGCCAGGTAATGAAGACCTTAAAAAGTGCCACGAACCGCATGTCATATTCGTCCAAATGATTGGAAAAAAAACTTTTTCGGAATAAGATTCAGAATATGATCTCAGTTAGCATGAAGCAAAAAACCTTCTGGGAAATTTTACTAAAAATAATACGTTCAAAAACGTACAGATTTGAAATATCGTCATTTTTTATGTACATCGTAAGAAAAAATTCCGGACTAGACAAAAGAAGCTATCGACATCCGATCGACGAGTTCAAGTTCTCCGCTAGTTCCGTATTTCCCAGCTTGTGAAAAACAGGGAAGAAAGTCATAGCCCGTTGACGCCAAGGGGTTGAAAACTGCAACTGCTACACAACTACAAACGGAATTGATAAAAGGAGCGCCAATATGAACCTTTGACCTTTTTAAAATGATGCCCCCATCTTCTGGATCTTCCAGTGGACTCGACAAATGTAAACCAGCGACAGATCCCAGTTTTGAGTCACCCTCAGAGTAATAGAAAATGGAACTAGATGCATGTATCTTATGAAAAATACACACTCTTCAAGCACCCAAATTTTCAAGACGTGTCGCTTGCTTGCATACCCATCGAGCCAGCGTCCATCGAAAAACGTATATATTTATATATAAAAAGCGAGTGCAAAGTAGCCGCTGCCGGAGAAGGATGTTGTCTATGTGTATGTCTGTGTGCATCCGTATTATGAATGTATGAGAGGAAAACGGGAGTTGTGGGAGAGAAAGCAAGAGTGAATTTGGTTCGGAGGATGAGATAGAGTATCCTCTTCCTCAAATGATTCCCTTGGTTCCATGTCCTTCTTCCTGTATGTTTGCACAAGGAAGGACCAGAAGAAGAAGCACCAAGATGAACTGTATCATGAGGCTGGAGAAGAAAGTTGTACATGGCTTCCCTTCCAAAACCGTTCGTGAAAGCAAGAGCAGAGCAAACCAAAAGCTTCCACAGAGGATCCAACTTTCCCAAAAGAAGAGGTGGTCGTGCCGGAGAAAGTGAAAACTGGAGCAACAAGAAGTAGTATTGAGACAAACATGGACTTTGTACACCATTAGTGTTCTGTAATGAGCAAATTAGTAATAGTAGCAGTAGACCAAGAACACAAGTAGGCCGGAGAACAAACTGCAGTTTTTCGCGAAAAAATCGCAAAATCAGCTTTTGCTGAATACAACAAGAGGAGAATAAGTACAATGAGAAAATGATGAGGTAAAAAGAAGAAGTACATGTTTGCGTATATACTATGAGAACAATGTTAATTGAGGGATTGAAGGTTGCATGCATGGCTTGCAAATATGCACGACACACACAAGTGGGATAAGGCGCGGGGAAATCAGCCCTGGCCGTGAGGTATAGGTGAAACTAAAACCAATCAGAGAGAAAGCTTTGCATTTTACAGAAAACTCGAGATTATTTTACAAGTTTCGCCAAGGATAAAAATGATACAGGAGCAAAGGGAAAGGAAAAAATGTTAAATGCGTGTGTATGTGCGGCTTTCTTTACATAATGGATGAATTCATCGTTGCACTCATATAGTTCCGTACATTGACCAAATCCATTCGAGAACAGCCTGCAAGAACGTGATGAAACAATTCATCCAGCAGTCGCTGAATTATCTGGCAATTTACTATTCCTATTGGTGAGAAAGAAAGTGAGCATCTCCACCGGAGAAAAAGCAAAAGAAAAGAAAAAAACTTGGTCGCTCTCACTACGGCTTTCTATACGAAGGAAATAATACTTTGTTAGGAGGCTGGCATAGATAAATTAGGATAGTCCTGACTTGTTATATTGTAAACACACAAGATGATAAAAGTAATGATAGGATGGTAGAAAAAAACACATGGCGAACGAGAAATATATATTCGGCTACAGTAGGCCACATTATATTATACACAGTAGAATAACAGAGTGAAAAAATACGAACAAGGCAAAACAAAGCGAACCAAGTTGTGCGGTAAAAAACTCATTCATCTTCACAAAGATAAAGTTGGAGCCCAAAATTTGAAGCTATGAGGCGTAAAAAAGTCGCTTCTTCTTTTGCAAAAAGAAATGCCAAAAGGAAAAAGAATAAGAAGGAATAGAAATATACTAGTGACTGTGAGAAAGATTTGGGAATATGTACTGTGAATCTTATGGTAATTCCACCAAGACGCTTGTGAAGAACGTCAAGGCTTATATGTGTGTATTATTATTATATCATATCCATAGAGTTCGGCGTCCAAAATGTGTCTTGCTCCACAAGGAAAAATGAGTGTGAGAGATGTAGAAAGTTGGGTCAAAGGGAAAGAAAAAGGTTTTTGGTTGTATGATTTACATGCGTCGGTTATAGCTGCGGGAACAAGGTGGAATAAAATCGGTGAGAAAATGACAGTCCCAGAGGCGACCGTCCACCTCTTTGTTATGTACACAGCGTTTATGAGTCTGCCGGGTGGTACAAGTCAAGTAATACGAGTCAACGACGACGACAAAGTCAAAGATTCTGTTTGCCAAAGTGCTCAAGACACTGGAAATAATAGTCGTGGACGAGTGGGAATACATATTGCCGTCGTCACCGACTTACAACTAAGCTTGTTGAAATTCCGTCAAGATTTCTGACGGAGGATGTTCCCTTCAAGGGAACATTTTTCTACTTCCGGCTCAAGTTCAAACTTCAAACGTCAAAAACAAGGTACCCAGCTTCTTCATTCTCTTCTCACTCAAGACCATTTGAAACTATTACTGAAGCCTTCTTCAAATTCCAAGCTCCATATGGACCGAGAACCATTTGCCAAAAATTTCCAGCATGACCATCCCAATCGGGAACTGGCAACGCCGGAAACGTTCAACTACTCGCTCGACATTGTTGTTTTTAACGACAAGCATAAAAGTAGTGTAGTAGGTTATCACGATGTAAACCAGTTGTAGAGGAGCAAGGGCGGGGGAATTTTTCTTTTCGGATCGGAAGAAGAAGATTCTTCGTCGTCGACGAATTCGTCCTTGTTTCGTATACCTATGTTGTCAGAGTACGTGTGTGTGTGTGTGAACATGGCGTATATAAGACAGAGCCACCACCAAAACGACTACTACTCATTCCATACTACACTCGATAACATGTCTACATGCGTTTCCCACCCGGAGAAAGTATTTTGCCTTGCTGCAACTTTTCGTGGTCCCGTGTATATCCCTAGCATGGTTTTCTCACAGTCAGCTAGCAGCAGTAGCAGTAGCGCCTTCTTCTTCGGAACCCACACAATTCCACCTTTTCCAAGGCATGTAGAAAGGAAGGAGCAGGCAAAAGCTGCTCTGCTGAGCTGCTATGGCCTGTGCAAATTTCAGCCTCTCTTTCTCTCCCCTTGCCTTCCTTTCCTTATTGTAAAGGCGTCTCCGGGTATTATTGATCCGGGAGTCCATAATGCGCAAGAGACTCGCGCTGGATCCAG